>LXFE01000418.1:0-23049 GCA_001929475.1 Neolecta irregularis DAH-3 | reverse complement strand
TGGGTTGACGACTTTGAGTTGAATTTTGATGTGGCAGTCAATATCCCGTCAGCGGTGCCACAGGCTGGTCCAGACGAAAACCGGGAAAGGAAGGAAATTCGCCTGTATCTTCTAGACCAGCTAGATTTGACTCAAAATAAAAATCATTCCTAAACGGCCTGTAATCTCATATTCCGGATTTATACAATATTAGGCTAATCAATAAAAACCAAAACGCCTCTATGCACTGGCTTGCTGTAATCTCCCATCTAGAATTTCCTTAACCATCCAATTTCGAATATTCATCATATCGCTCTGATCAAAATTCATCAGGGCACCTCGAGATATGCATTCTGCGGTCTTGCAAGTGAAGACACCACAATCATACCCATTATTTTGTTTGGGGTTATTCTAAAAGAATGAGTCATTGGAACAAATGGGTAGGATACCTTCGGATAATAATCTGTCCATTGTGAAAGATCAATCTCGCCAGCAGACTCTTCTTTAACGTAGTCTCGCAATGACTACAGGTCAGGTTACTCTTCAGAAAGGAATATCTACCTCAAAAACTTCATTACCACCGCCACCCAACGAGTCCCAATATTCAAACCTCTTGTCCCGAAAATTTATAACCGATAAACACCAATGCACTGACAGATGAACTGGCACAATAATAAAATCCATATCCATGAAATCAACCTTTGCTCGCTTGGTCCATTTTTTAATTCCCTTATACCCACTTCTACGTAGAGTGGGATAGAAAAAGGTGTTAAACATGTGCACTTTGGGCATATCGGATGATGATTTTGAGCGGTCGGTAATTAGGCTGGCATAAAAATTGACGACTTCGTCATTCAGCCAATTAGGCGACGCAAGTGTGATAATATCCCGCGAGTGGATATCGATGGAGAACTTTGAGACGAGAGGTGTTTTTGATGATGTTTGTACAAGAGCTTTCTTGACCTTGATGATATCAGACACTTGACTTTTTGAGGGTCAATTACAATTTCAAGATCACTAGACGGCAGTGTGGGTATTTTACTACTCTTCCTAATCTAAAGCGGTTAGTCTAGTAGTAATTGATGAGATATATGCCTTGAGTTTCCTCATTTCGACGATTATCTTGTCTCTCTCTTCTTTGGCATAATCAAGAGTTTGTGGAATGCCATCTTTAGAACGAATACTATGAAGAAATTCGATGTATTCCTGGAGCTCTTCAAAAGTCTTGCTGTTGTTTGCCCCAACTTGCGCTTTCGACTTTCTTGGACTTTCCAATCCAAGATTAGAGCTGCTTGTATGCGTAGAAACCACTTTTTCAGGGTTCGATTGGGTGGCTGCATTTGGTACTGAGACACTTGGTTGAGAAGGCGCAGTAAGATCTCCGTCGCCATTAGTCTCAAGGTGTCGCGGTATTTTGCTGTTATCGATCAATATACTTGGTCGATTGTTGATATATGCGAAGCCATTAGCATTTAGTGACTCTTCATGGGAAGAGTTCTTGGAGGTAGATGATGGGTGGTGTGAGTCATTTCGCTCACGAGTGGGGTCTCTAGGAGGTGGTGTGCTAAAGATGCGATGTTGACTTTGGCGTCTTTCTAGAAGTATCTGCGAAAGACTTTTCTTTGGTCGAGGTTTAGGTTTTGGAAGATAACATTTTGTATCAATTGTTGTTGTGGGAGTGATAACATGATTCGCAGCAGGCACTGCAACGTGTTGGATGTCAACGGAACTGAGTCCTTGTTTAGATGCTGGAGCGTTAGGAATGTTCGCCTCGTTGAGTACGTACCTCTTTCCAGAGGCTCGTTGTTCTTCTGTTCCTCCGGGCGATGGATGGCACCTCGAAGAATCTGATCGTGGTTTGATGTAGAAGTTCTTCTTCGTTTGCTTGGAGGCGGGTTCTGTTCCCGAATCTGAGCGACGAAGAAGCGGTACCAGTTTTCGACTAGTCACTTGTCAGCCGTCAGTCTCTCACAGCTTGCGGTTTACATTTGCCGAAAAGGCCAGCAGTAAAGCCTCGGGCAGCCCGATAGATATGCCAGAGATGCAATCTTGAGTACCAAGACAGCTGCTGGCTGCCGGCCTCCATCAGCCGCCCTTGAGCCATCGCACAGCTGTGCACGGCCAAGTCTCCAGATCTAAAGACATCACGATGCGCTCTTTTGCGCGAAAGAAATCTAGCAGATTTCATGATAGTTTCTGTTGGCGAACCCATTTTAAAGGGCCGGTACAGAATGGTCTAGTGTTAGGAACACGGGACAACCCAGGGCGGCTAAATAACCACTGAAACACCAACTCTTCGATCTACATTATTATTTCTTTACTCTACTCAGATGTCTATCTCAATGCAATTATGGTAGTTTTAGTGTATGCAAATTCAAATGCTATTCTGCTTTCCAGACTTTCCTGGAATCCCGTGTTAGAATCGCCCAAAGGGGAAATTCGCAAACACCATATTTCTCCTTTTGCCGCCCGACCTCCACGCCGAGTTCCTTTGTGGCCTTCATCAGACTTGTCTCGTCCTTGTTCTTACAGAGCACTTTTGCATAAATGCCCCCGTTTATGCACAGCTCGAAACAACATGTTCCTCCTGTATCAAGTGTGGGAGGATTAGACTGATTTTTGTCAGATTGCCATAAGACCTCCGCCTCATCTCGACTTTTGTGTGGGCCATCCCGGTGTCCCTGCATCTCGGTAGAATTTTTCTTTCTTTTTCCACTGGTGGATTGACGGCAAAGGCCTCGTTTGGTAGGAACAGTAGAGATTCGTTCTCCGGGAAAGATCTTATCAATATCTCACGTAACCATCGCACTCCATCGGTACGAAAGCATACATCCGCCATCCGCTGCCTCCCTAAGTTCATTGAAGCGTGAATATTCGATAATTGTCGGTCAGGAGGTGCTGGTCTTTCAGGCTCCTGGCGGGCATGCCGACGTCGTGGCAATGGACCTGCCTTTTGAATTGCCATTTTCCACTTCTCATCTTGACAATCCGCCGCCTTCTGTATCGCTGGCAAACGGTATGTGTGAAACCTCGTATCAACTAGTCGCAGTCCTTTATCCTTCCAAAGGAAGTATCATTAAATTTGGAATGCCTGTCAAAATTGAAAGATTTGACCTTTTGTCTACATGGGGAATGTACAATCAACCTCAGACAAAAGCAGTTGACGGCTCTGACCATTTAATTACAATGGAAGTTGCCCTTCCCAAAACATGCATTGGTCCGGGGGATCCGTTGATCGCATATATCAAACTCTGTCCAAATCCAGACTGGAGCAAAAGCCGGAAAATTAGGATATCGAAGTTACAAGTACACTCTAATCTGTGGAATGTATGCTTACCAAAAGTCAATTTTAGAGGAAATAATTACCTTCAAACTTGAAAAAGGCGAGGAAATCACACGTAGGCGAAAAATCCTCAAGGATGAGTTTGACTTATATGACCTCAAGTTGCCTGTACAGGTTCCCTCCGTTGTCGCATTAACATTCTAGGCGGCAGGGTTCATTCGCGACATATCATGTGTATTTCCTTCCCAGCTTCGACTAAAACGTTCTCCATCTGGTCTCAAAATGAATCTGACAGACTGTTCAGCGACGCCGTCTCTTGTTGGTATCACCACACAAGCTGCTCTTTTCAGTGTTGAATACACAATTACTGTGAAAGCCATTCTCCTTCGCGCCAAGGATATTTCAGTTACACAGGCTATTACAGTCTGTCCATTGGATCGCTCAGCTTGTCTAAAGGCAATGTCTGACATCGACGATGCTGTTCGGCAAGCAAGAATATCTGAAAATAGACCAAAGGAACTCCCTCAAAGCCATATTGTGACTATGGTCACAAATACACCTGGCAAGCGAATCCTTGTTGAATGAGCAAGCTTTTATTTCGCGACGGACAAGTCTGATTTTCGGTGTTGCAAGATTTCTTTACATGTAGGAGGATGCATTTGTCTTGGCGGGTTTGTTTTGTCTGGAGTAGGATGGTCTTTACTATTTCTCTCTTTGGTTATGTATGTAGAGCATTTGAAGAATCTGACGTTGCTATCTAACATTTGCGTGGTGTTTTGGGGGCTGTACGTCATTGCGATCATGTCCACCAACGATGCTTTACTCCCTTCAAATCTCATAAACATCATCAAAGCGGCTGTGTCTGCTGAAGAAGACTCGCCTTCTTCCTCTCACGAACTGCTAAAAACACCGTACGAGGCAATCGCCCTTCTTTGTCATGCATCTATGGTCGCCTACGGGTTTCATCTCCTCGGATTTAGCGAAGATGATAACCTTGGCATTTCCGCATTCGACTCAAAATACTAATAAACAGAAACTGTATCAGACGAAACGTCGCGTCGTCTAGCCACGAAATGGCGAGATACGTCAACATCACATAATTTCGCTTTCCGTTACGCCCATTCACCTTCCTCGCTAGAATATCTGACCAAGATCTCCCGGTTAGGTACTAAAACGTTTATTTATGCCCTTTCGCTTGGCGATGAGAAGAGTAGACAACTTGATATTGTTACGCGGGATTTCACTTGTGAGAGTCTTTTCCCGTGGAGTAGGGGCGGTGGCAAACTGGAGGATGTGTTCATTTCAGAGTCGCGGATTAGGGAATTTGTGGGGATGTTCAAGGATGGGGTAATTCACCCGTTGCTTTTGGATGAGGATGAAGAGAGGTATATTTGGGGTTATCGATCATTTTGACTGGTTTTAGCTCAGGTGGAAATGCGGGGACTTTGAATAGAGGTATGCGGCGAGCGCCGGAGAGGGATTTAGATGGAGATCAATCAAGGGTTGGCCAAGCACACTTTGCGGGGAGAGGGCCAGCATATCCCTATCCTGATTTTGCACCGCCTGGATTTGAAGATGAACACCGGATGGCCGGGATGTTTCGCGATCCACTTTCGATAGGACATGATGATGCTGGACCAAACCTTGCTGGTCCTCGATTCGGGGGTGGCCGGTTTGGGGTCTATGGTGAAAGGCCGGTTGGAGGCGAGGGAGAACGGTTTAATGGAATGCATCCGACTATTGATTCGCCGCTATTTGGAGCTCGAAGCGGTCAACGTTTCCCCCCGACGCCCGATGTGCCTGCTGGTGCGAGATACGATCCTGTTGGGCCAGGAGACCAACGTGGAGGATTAAGACAACCAGGTCAAGGGACTATGGGAAACGCTTTTCCAGATGGACCTTCCCCACCGGGATACAGAGACATGTTTATGTAACTGCAATGACACCGACTGTGCCCCGATCTTCTTTCAATCTTCTCCCTCTGATTCTTTGATAACACAGGTGTGGTGGAACGGGAATAGCTATGAAATTACGAATTCGCCAGACACAAGGTCCAACAGATTATTTCATTGGAAACGACTGATAATATTATGTGAACGAGGATAGTCTGCATCTTTACATCCTGTAATCAATGATATGAATAACCTCGAGAGTATAACTGCCCACCGGATACTGTTGTTCCTTGTAGAAACTGTCGATGCCGATACGACACTTGGATTATGGCTGATAGCGTCTATATAGGGAAACACCAAAATATCAGATAGGAACAAGAATCTATATAGCCCAATGCAAATAACCCAAACTCGCTTTGCCACCGAATGACGACCCAAGAAGAACGCCGAAATCTACACAGAATAGAAGGGAACCCGATTGAGACCAGCTCGGAAAGACACGTGCGAAGGGAGGCTAAATGATGTCGCCGACTGGCTGCCAGGCGAAGCTGTCGGGCTCGGGGGGGACGAAGAAGTCCATGCCGAGAGGGATTTGTTGGTGGGAGTGGGCCTGGAAGGGGTGGTGCAGGTGGCCGTAGCCGATAGCGGGGGGCGCGGGCATCAGGGGCGAGTTTGAGGTCGAATAGTGGGCGAGGTCGGAGGAGAGCAGCGGGCTGACGGGTCTGCTCAGGAGGATGTTTGCGACGGCGGCGCGGGCCGGGGAGGCGAACGAGTGTCTGCGGCGGGGGCTGGAGCCGCGGGAGGGCGCGACGGAGGACGGCGCCGTTCGCGGGCCGTCAAAGGCGAGCGGGTGGTTGAGAAAGTGCTGGGCGCTGGAGGAGAGGGGTTCCTGCGGCTGCGACGAGGACGGAGCTGCGGCGCAGGTGCAGTCAATCTCGTGTCTGCATCTTTCAGCTGAGAGGACGCTGGAAGCCAGAAAATACCTTTTGGCGGCATCGCGCCTGGAAAAGGTCTTTCTGCAGGTGCTGCAGCCGTAGCGCTTCTCGCCTTTGTGGACCGAGTTGAGATGGCGCTTGAGATCGTGGTTGCGGTAGAATGCTTTCGGGAGCGCAGGCGGGCACTGGTCGCACACCCATCTTTTCTCGCGCGACGGGTTGTGGGTGTCCATGTGCACTTTGAGATTGTGTCTGCGCGAAGTAGCGACATCGCAGCCGGGGTGGGTGCACAGGAACATGGGATTGGCCGAGGAGACGGATGGGGGAGGCGACAGCGACGGTCTCTGTGAAAAGCCCGGCTTCTTCTTGCGCTTCGGTGCGAGTGCAGGGGCAGGCTGCGGAGAAGCTGCTGGTGTTTGCAGCATATGTGGAGCGGCAAAGGCGACAGGGCGGTTGAGAGCAGCAAAACAGGCGCTGCCGTGTTTGGGCTGCTCCAAAGCGCCAAGCATCGAAAATCCAAGCATACTCGCAGTAAGGTCTTGAGACGAGTGCTGTGATTGTTGGTGCGGTGATTGCTGGTGTTGGTGCTGGTGTTGCTGCTGTGGTTGCTGCTGATATTGTTGTTGATATTGCTGCTGCTGCTTGAGCTGCTGTTGGTATTGCTGCTGTTGCTTCAACTGCTGTTGCTGTTTCAACTGCTGCTGCTGGTGCTGGTGCAGTTGTAGCGGCCCAGCATCGCCCGGACACACAACGCGCCCGCGCCGGTTCTGGTTCTGGCGCATATACGCCGTCTACAGGGGCAGTCTACAGGAAAATAGGGCAGCGACGGGGTATGTGCGGCCAAAGCGCACTTGCGATGGAGTATATGCGGCGAAAGTACAGGTGCAATAATGGTGGGGAGTCGAGCCGCTAACCCGCTCGTGTCTGCAATACAATATACCAAACCACCAGATTATCCCGCCATCTGCACATCCTTGTCCTGCGGGATTCGCCCTTCCCGCAACATCCCCTCCAGCCGCGCAACTTCGTTCAGACTCTTTGCATTCTGCCCGTCAGCCGCATGTAACAGATATGCCCAAACCTTGATCGCCTCTTCAATCTGCCTTTGCTCCGCTTCCGTGAGCCGCATCGGCCCTGCACTCTTCTCCCCATTCTCAGTCCCGCCCACCTCAAACGTCCTTGTCTTCAGCCCCTTGATCATCGCCCCAAGATCTGTCAGCTCGCCACTTTTCCCTTCAAAGAGCGCTTTTGCTCGCTTCCGCTCCTTGCATACATCAGATCCTAGCCCAGCTCCAGAAGACATACAGAATCCTTGACTTTGACGAAATCCAAATAACGAACGTGATGACACCGCCAAATAAGCCATTCTCTATAATATTCTTTTTGTGCAACAGGATTGTCCATAACCGCCAATACTTCCAATCGCGGCAGCTCTCCCAGTATATCCAAATCAGCCAGTTCGCCAATCGAATTCGATGTAAGAATAACACAACTCAGATTTGGTACAGACTTGGCCAGTGTCGCGTCAATAGTAGTGATCCGGTTCCGTGAAAGAAGTAACGTCTTCAGCCGTAGGAATTTGGGGAAATTTCCCAGGTACCTTATATCATTGTCTGTGAAATCTATAGAATCATTCGTATCCCGAGAAACACCTAAATTCTCAATCGTGGGTAATTTATGGCCTCTGGTAAAATTTAATTAAAACTGTTCTAGCTCACGAGGAAGAGTACCGGAGAAAAAGCTCCCTCTCTTTAATGGGATTGATGTAGGAAGGAGCCTCGGCCAGCAGCTCGGGCGTAAGCTTCATCGTAGTGTTTTATGACAAGTTTAATAAGGAACCTTCAAGTTGTCTTCCAAACGTCGACCACCGTACACCCATACATATCCTTTATTTTCTTTTTACTTTTGTAAATACATCAAAAGGCCGCTGGTATTACCTCGACACACAAATGATGTAGAATCCAAGAGAAGTAAACGACCACGTTTCGCAACTAGCAAACTTTTGCCCGCAGATCGCACTAAAAATATCCATTTCAATCTTCTAGCAATCAAGATATCTCTAATGAATTACCCAATAGAATGAAAACCCCCGGTGCAATTCACTACACACTCACAACTCAACAATAATCCATAAACCATAAACCATTTACTGGATAGATACAAAGAATAACTAGAACCCAGAGCAACATGCATGTCACCACAAAAAACAAGGAAAAAATAAAAAGGAGCAAGATAATGTTTGGTTTTTTCACTGACAAATTGAATAGATGAAAAAAAGAAAGGAAAGCTCGATGCACCACACTCCAAATCACATATGCTCAAAAAGAAAAAGAAAAACCTACACTTTTCCGGTTTTCAGATTGTTTAAAAAGACCATAATTGTTTTCATTGCAGCAATTGCTTCGTCTAATGATGGTACAGCAGAAGAGGAAGAAGGAGCAGAAACATCTTGGGGCAGCGGCAGAGGGGAGAGGAATTGTGAAAAGGCGAGAACATCTTCTTCTTTGATGTCGATGGAGGGTAAAGAGGGCGAATGTGCTGGTGAGTCGTTTTGTGACAGGGACGCTGGAGGATCCAATTGTGGGACTTGAAACTGGTTTAAGCGACCTGTTGTGTGAGAGCGTGTTATTCCTCTCAGCGCTTGCGCATATGGATGCTGTTGATTTCGGGAAAATTCCTTGCTGCGATGCGGGCGAACAGGACTGCATCGAGAAGGCGGTGGTTGTTGTTGTATAGGTGTTGGATTCTGAGAGGGTGTTTGTGTCGTTGGTATGAAAAATTCGTGTTGAAACGATTGTTGATTGGGAGCTCCCTGAGACAACACAGAGAGATTGTACATACTCTGAGATGTGGGCATTGATTCTTGTTGTTGTTGATTCTCGTAATGCATCATCCCAACATGAAGGTCAAAGTTGGTCTGATGCATGGGTTGTTGATATGACCGGTGAGGCTGGGCACTCAAGACAGAGACCAATCCAGCTCGATCTTTGAAGCTTTGCAACCAATTCATATCGATCTGAAAATCCGGCTCGGGAATCCGCACCATTTGAGATGTTTCCCTAGCTCGTTGAAGAATCATAAAATCAGTAATAGCTTGACCACTCGCAACCACTCGTTGAGCCCATTTCGCCAGCATCCGTTCAAGCTCGGGAATTCTGTGGTCGACATCCACTTGGCGGGTTTCTCTGTCCATGGCCAGATATTTTTCCTTTTGCCGCAAAACTTTGGAGACTGTACTTCTCTCCACGCCAAATAGTTTTGCAATATCGTCTTGTTTCATGCTGGGGTTTTCCAGGTATTTCAGGCAAATATTCTTCCGATCCGTGTCCGAGAGTTTTGCTTTGCGTTTGCTCGACAACTTTGTGCCGTTTGGCGAAGGTGCAGTACTAGCAATGGAAAGTTCCGAAGGAGAAGATGCGTGCGAGGCAGGGTTACTGTCGAGGCTGAATTGGGTACCAGGTGTGTAAGTAGACTGGGATGCTACACTTGGAAAGTCGATGTAAACCGCGGAACAGGGACGTGAACAGTCGTTTTTCATGCTGAGCTCTGAGCACAGAAATTGACAGTCAATTTTCTCAATAGCACCCAGCAGGGCATCCAGAAAATGATTGGATCTGGATGGGTGGGGACTCGGAGGTGCACAATTTTAGTTTGGGGTGGGTGTTTGTGAGGAGAGTTAAACTTGTCCCGTCACGGTTCCACGTCCACCAGCCTCAAAAAACGCGTGAGAACCACGGCTACAACAGCAGGCGCGAAACCTATCTGTATATACATGTCATCTATGCGACGAGAAAAGTTATTCTTGCGGAATGTACCTAGTTAGAAATTGACGTAATTCAAAAAGATATCAATAAACAAGTTAAGCAAAAACTTTGATTACTCCAGACCGGTCCACAGATACCACCATCCCAAAAGGAGACTCGATTATAGCAATATCTGTTATTGCATCCAGGTGTTGAGATAAAAGACGGTGTTGTTGCGCAGAAATAACACTCGACCTCGGCTTCGAGACCCGCTTTTTCCCGGGCCGACTTTGTGCAGCGGGTAGTGCTATCTGTTCCTTATTTAAAGTTAAATGAGTCGTTAGTTGTGTATTGTTATATGTCGGTTTTGGCTCTTCGAGACCAAGGCCACTAATAATGGATGACTGATCAATTTTAAGCATATTCCAAAAGCGAATTTTCCGATCTGTACCGCCTGTAATTAAATGCGCGCCGACGTTTCGACTAGAAATCCCATCATTCGTCGCCTCCTTTCCAAGGGCAATAGCTCGAATTCCTCTGTCAACGATCTCGTTAGATGTCATGAATGACAGAGTTGGAGATACAGTGCTGCGTCTTCCTATTTCATTCTCATCGTCGTCAATGTGAATCGCTTCATATCCTTTCCCAGAATCTTTCCCTCCCCCAGTTCGATAAACTTCTCGACACTGAGTCTTCTCAATATCCCACACTGTAATTTCGCCCGAGCCGGTACCTCCCGCAATGCATACCCATCTTCCGTGACCTCTGACTGGCTGTAACCCAATTTGATGTATACTTGAATGCCCCGGAATTGCCCAGGACTTGAGTCGAAGAAGGAAACGCAGATCCCACAAATCCAAAATGCCGCGGGATGTTCCAATCAGTATCCAGGTTTTCTTGCGATCCATGCAGAAACAACTAATGGACCCATGCTGCAACGGATTTTGGAATGTCCACAACATACTGAGATTAACCATGTCGAGAGCGATTATACGAGATCGATTAGTGGCCATTACCAATACCATATTCTGTTCTAAAAAATTGGCCTTGACTTCATAAAGATTGTATACCAAGCTTATAGCTCTCCATATAAACACAATGCTCGCCTTCAGGGAGTTCGTGATGTCGGATAATCTCCAATTTTGAATATTTGGGAAGTCCATTACCCAGCGATACCCGTACTTTTACTACATTCACAACCCCATCATTAGAGGCACTTGCAAAGCAATGCGTCTCTTCAATCATACAAAGTGCCTTGACTTTTGAACCAGTAGCATGTTTATGCACCAAACGGGATTTATTAGCAGCACTCTTTTCAAGACGAAAGGTATCCCAAACCCGAACAGAGCCATCGTCAGATGCAGTGATGAAGAAAGCATGATCAGGTGAAACGGAAATACGGTTTACAGCAGCTGTATGTTCGGCTATATGGGCAATTAGTGAACCGTCTGGTTGCCATGTCGATTGATGTGGATAACGATCATTATTTTTCTTGAGCGGCTGATGACGCCTCGATGGCACGATTCTCGAACCAAATATTTCCATTCCTGTCGGATAATTTTCCACGAAAACGTTATCCAGTAATTTGAGAATATTAGGATCATTCCCTTCTGACCTTGTCAAATGGTTTCAAAGATAGCACAGATACCGTATGTATGGAATTCTTGCATTGATTTTTGTTTTTCGGGCGGTTCGCCGGTGTCTGAATCTTTGAAGCTGCTTGCCTTATCGGGCAAACGTTCCAAAATCCCATGGGCATTTTCCACGTTCGTGAAGGTTTCAGGAAGCGCACGAATAGTACCTACGCTTAATGGTTGGGTAAGATTAGCGATGCTCGGTTTTGTCAATAAGTGGACGTTCTGGCGTTTGCCCTCATAGCTTGACGCCCGCGAGCCTTGAGACAAAAGTCCTTTTGGACGTTCCTCCGTAAGTGGCATCGAAGACGTCCGTATCGAACGTTGTGATCCAAAGGATTGCTTCCGAGAGGATAATACATCGGGCTTGTTCAGAGGTAAGAATCCGGGATTATAAGGGCTAGAATCGATAATCGATGGAGGAACTTTGGGTGGAGTTGACGTCGGCGACAATCCCTTTAATATGGTTCTCGGTGAGTTATTCAGGCTGAAGAAGGAGGTAACTCTGTTAACAGGCTTGTCAATATCCACTCCACCAGTTAGAGCCAAAAGAGTTTTCGCTGCAGATAAATTTTCAACTTCAATATCGTTACGGTCACCAATCGAGTTGAAGAAAACAGTACGAGGCTGTATCCCAAGAGAATTAAAATCAATTGTTCGACCGTCCAACGGCGGTTCTTTACCAGAATTGCTGTCTGCTCTTGATTTGCTACTATGTAAATTAGAGCATCATCAACAAAACGTGACCATACGTTTGTTTTCGAGCAGCGACACGTTTCAGGTAGTCTCTTGTATTCTCGATTTTCCATTTATCCACTTCAAGGAGTCCGAGACCGTTTAATTTGGTCCACCACTTTGCATCCCTGGAATGGTCAACGAAGAAATATAGTCAACAGACTCCTCAGATTTATCCCGGGAACCCGTTCCATCTGTTTTGGATGGAAATACTGAACAGTAACTGCGGAGCGAAGTTGGGGATTGTTTTTTTGTGGGATCTGTTCCGGAACCCCAAAAAGAACTTTCTTGCGGTTTTGATGCCCATGACAGAGCCATATCAAAGACCGGTCTTGGCAGCTAACATTTCAATAGTTTCCAGGCAGATTTTCAAACCGGCTCTTGCAAACTCTCGAATAGACTCAATTCAGTAACATCTGCAACTTCTGATTTAAGCCATTTCTGTATTATTGGGTAGAAAATGCAGTATAAGTCTGCAAGAGTTGATCTTGATGCGGCAGATACCAGGAATGAAATGGCGGCTAGCATTTTAGCAACTCCTGTGGGATCAATCAGCACCTTTTCTGATTGAAAAATTCGGATGCAAAGTAAGTTGAGTGATAGAATTTACAATTGTCCACAGTTTGGTCTTTTGAAACAAGCCCATCTCGGTCATTGACGCCAGCGCCTGTATGACTTTCTCCACAACCGTTTCCTCAGAGTCTGATTCGTCAAAGACTGTAAAATATTTACCTACCAGTCAAAGCTTGACCCATTAATGGCATAATATAATCTTCAAGACCACGATCTCCGACAAATGTACCAATAGCTGAAACGCTCTGGAAAAATGCATACCGTAACATCCAGTCGCCGTCGTTCAGATAAGTGATTAAATGGCTCAGCAGTACATCACTTGCTTTCTCTTGCCCAAAGAATACGCACAATGAAGACATCGAGCCTAGCAAAGCCCTTTTGACAGAAGGATCCGAATCTGTCAACATAATTAAAACATGCTCTTCGAAAATTTCTTGAAGATCATGCTTGCCTAGATCATAAAAACTGGCAAATGCTCCGTCAACAGAGAAGCCATCATCGGACTCTGGATCGCCAGAGGTGAGGGTTCCTTCAGCTCGAAGAGCTTGTGCCACGTCCAAGAATCGCGTGGCAGTCTCAGCAAGTCTAGAGATGCAGGAAGCATAACAAGCCCTAACCCATGGTTCTTGGTCTCGAGTGAATTTATCCATTCGCGGAAGCACATATTCGGGAATGACAAAGGCATTAATTGGTGATAACATAGTAATTGAAGAAAGCTGCGAGAATTAGATATCGTGCATTTTCCTTCGTGATATATACCATTTGTGTTATTGTATGCAAAGCAGTTCCTCTGACTATAGGAACATCATCCCCAAGGAGAGCCATCAAATATGGCAGACATCTATCAAGTTTGGCTTCGTCGGTCATCCGTTCACTCAAAATTGAGATGATGTTACACCCTCTCACTCGGGGACTTGGACGTGTTGTATTTCGTACAGCTGATGTGACGAGTGATAAAATAATCAAGACACCGTCATCGAAAAGGCTAGAATTATGTCGAGTTGGCCGGGGTGCCGGCTCAAGAATACTGGTTAGTGTGCTTGACCGACGTCTCTTCGGCGATGTGTCTGGTCTTATATTGAAAAGATAGCATATCTTATCAAGATCATGAAAAACTCTGTCAAGGCGATTGTCAGCCTCGATATGTTTGTTTGGGGCAGATGTGTTGATTATATGTTTAACAGATGACTCAGTGATGGCCCCAATGTATTGATGTAGAAAAGATCCAAAATAATCCGGCCATGCTAACATATTCCTATTATAAGCTAAGGAAAGACTAAGAAGACACATGCCATTTGGAGAGATAAGTCTCTGCGGAAAACCTCTGTGTATGATCTAGCTGAATCATATGCTTGATGAGACTCTGGTTGTGAGATGAAAGAGACATGCCGCAAAAATAGTACCTTTATACTATGGTCTTCAATCTTTTCGAGGTATATCAAAGGATCATACGCACCACTTCTGTATTGGAGAAGTTGTGAGTATGTAAATAGTGGAGTTCCTTCAAGGTAGAGCTCTGCTATTACGCACCTAGAAAGTGGTTGACACTACATAGAAGCAAAGGAGAATACCCCAAACTGAAGATATCCATGGCATCAGTCAACTCTCCATCCCTCCGGTCTCCTGTCGCAAGAAACCGTTCCGGTGCAATATAACAGGCCCTCCGCAAAGAAGTATCGAAAAAGAAGGAAAAATCTGCAGGGTTGTCTTCTGGCAAGAAAGTTGGCTTGAAGAATGCGAAATCAACGATATAAATCCAATTCCAACTTGTCACGAGAACGTTCTCAGTTTTAAGATCTCCGTGTCTAACCTGAATGTGAATTGATATCTTCTTGAAGAGTCATACATTCTTTTCGTGACAATCCCTCAAACCACATAGTAACTGGAATGTAATCCATTTTTTCTCAATGGTTTCTAGAAATGGCCGTGTGCTAACATATAGTTAGGCCTGAAGAGCATTTCGGGTACCTGATACGATCGTAAAGACTGCTATAAAAGTGTTGCCGAACAGCATATATGGCTTTGTCCGTTTCGAGTATTCGGGAAGGAGGGAAAGCGTTAAAGACTTGAACCAGAACATTATTCTCACCTGAGATCAGCACCAAGCTTTGGGTTCTGGGCATACGTTCAATACCACCGATAATATCTGCCAGTGAATAAACTTGTTGGGGTTTAATAAAGATCTTGATTACTACCGGACCATCTTTATGCTTTGCTCTAATCGTCTTTATGAATCTCGCCGACCCTAAACTAGCTGTTCAGAAACTCATCAGGGTTCTACGGGACCTCCGCTCATAATGCATATCTCCAATTTCGGCAACATATGAATCAATGGTTGCTGTGGTTGCAGCGGAGTTTAATGACGATAACGAGGCTCCCATAATATAAATTTCCCCAACTACCGAATGGTATTTATAAGTCCTAAAAGATCCAAATGGCAATGGTCGAACGGGACGCCGAAGTGAGGTTCGAGGCGAACATGGATAGACGGAACCGCGGTATTTGCAAACATGTCACGATTATTAAAGGACACCAGTCAGATAACACAAACAGTGATTTGAGCTTGCTCAATAATTTGTAGCAATTTAAATGTACATTATCATTCACCGCTCTATGAATTGTTGGCTGTCTTTTTTCCTGGGATATTCCTGATCTTGTTGCAATTCCTTGTCGATCTAGAGCAGTGAACGTTGCGAGAAAGGATGTTTGGAATATACTTGAGCACAGCACGACGGCTTATATCCATGCGAAAGAGCAGGTGCAGTGTGATCAATAATAATGAAATAGTTTTATGTTTTACAAGGAAACTCAGTGACCAGTGTTACGACTTACAACCAATCATGCAACAGGGGAAATCCTCATCTATATACATTTTCATAGCTCTCGTTAGGGTTTTATTCCCACTTAAACGTTAATTGTAAGAGAGGAGTTAGCAATCACCTCTACAGTTGCAGGCGGCTTCGTGGAAACATCGTAAACAACCCGATTAACTCCTTTAACCTCGTTGATTATTCGTGAGCTGACCTTTCGTAGAAACTTGCCATCAAAGTCATACCTGATATCATCAACATTTGCCAAAACCAAAGATGAACCAATCAGCTGTCATAAAGTCGACAGTAGTCACAGCTCGCAATGCAATGACTTGTTCGTAGGTTCTGGAGAGTTATTCGGTTTTCAGATAGTGTTCATACCGTTGATCACCCATCACTCCAACCGCCCGCACTGGCAACAATGCCGCAAAAGCTTGACTGATCTCTCGATAGATGCCGGCATTTCGAATTTCTTCAATGAATATATTGTCTGCCCTTCGAGCAATGTCCACTTGTTCCGCGGTGACTTCTCCCAGTACCCGAATAGCGATGCCAGGACCAGGGAATGGGTGTCTCCAAACTAGTTCCTCCTTGATTCCTAGAAGTGTCCCAAGGGCTCGCACTTCATCTAAAGGATTAATTTATGCTAGTAAGGATAACACCTTTGAATAGCTCTCTCAGTGGTTCAATCAACTTCAGCTTCATATCTTTAAGAAGCCCGCCGACATTCTAGAAGGTAAGAATTGCAAAGAATGGGTCAGCTTGCGTGGTGTGTTTTGATTGTCTGGCTTGGACCTTTGAAACTGATACTTTCAATAACATCCGGATATAAAGTTCCTTGTAAGAGGAAATCAATATGAATACCACTCTCCTCAGTAATCTCAAGCGCTTTTCTTTCAAAGACATTAATAAAAGTATTTCCAATGACTTTCCGTTTCTTCTCTGGATCGGTCACCCCTTTCAGTTTTGACAGGAATTCCTCAGAGGCATCCACGACCTCGAGATTAACGCCGAGGTTTTTGGTAAGCATCTCATGACATTTCTTAGCTTCGTTGAGCCGAAGACAGCCATTATCTACAAGAATACCGTGAAACCTTGCTATTAGTTAAATTACAATAAAAGAAAATACCTATCACCGATGGCATGGTGCATAAGTTTTGCCGCGACCGTAGAATCTACACCACCACTGATTGCTCCAATGACTTTGCCGGTTTCTCCAACAACATTTCTTATTCTCTCAATTTCCTTGTTGATAAATTTCTCCATTGTCCAGTCCTGTTTGCATTTACATATGTCGACGGCAAAGTGTTTAATAATCTCTGCTCCTCGCGGGCTGTGAGTAACTTCAGGATGAAACTGAATGCCAAACAGCGGTTTTGATTCATGTGCAATTGCAGCGAATGGGGAATTTGTCGTGGATGCAATGGTAACAAAGTTGGGTGGTAAACCAGAAAGCATGTCACCATGAGACATCCAAACTTGAATTTGACCCGTCATTCCGCTAAACAGTCTGTCGATACCGGGGTTGTTTTCGTGCCTGATGACATGAAGATCCGCATGACCATACTCTCGTTTGTCTCCGCCACTGACACCTCTACCATTGTGCCAAGCGATTTCCTGGAATGAATCAATAGTTGTTTCACAACTGATTGTACTTGAAGCCCATAACAAATACCTAGGATTGGAATGCCAAGCTCAAAGATGCTTGGGTCTACATGGGGTGATCCGTCTGCGTATACGGAATAAGGGCCACCAGAGAATATAATTCCTAAGCCATGAGGCCAAGATCAAAAATTGTTGAGTCGAAGCGAACCTTTTGGAAGCCAGTCCAGCTCTGGGATTTTCTGGGTACAAGGAAGCATTTCAGCATAGACATTGAGTTCTCTGAGCCGTCGGGTGATCAAATGACTATACTGTGATCTGTTTATGATAAGCGACTTTGCGAAGATATCGATAAGAACCCAAAATCAAGGATGAGCACAGTATCAAAAATCTTATGAACCTATTTCTTTAGTTTGTGATATTTTGGAAGTAAATGCTTATACATCTTCTGATCCAGAGCCAACAGTAGGCACTTCCTTGGGCATCGACATTTTGTGTACGTGAACGCGAGAAAAATTATTCAAACGCGAATGACTCAAATTTGATCATCCACACCATAAATTGGTGTCCTCTCAGGGAATGGTTGCTGATCACGAAACTACATCTGCAACCTACGAAAACGAAGTTGTAGAATTGGGGGACGAACAGCAGGACTTTCGATTTCTTGCTCAACTTACAAGGTAATTTTCGATGAGTCTTTTGCAGTAAACCAAGTAGAAATAATGCAACCTTACCGCGCCGTGGAGAGAAAGACTTTGAGCCAGATGGAACTGATTACCAAAATAATATGCTTAAAGAAAGCCGACAAGCCATGTACGCGGCTCTTTGTCTTGAGCGGAAACATGCAGCGTACTCTGTGGGGTTTACAGTCTCTGACCTGGAGTAAATCTCACTGCGAAGCAACGTGGTATGCTGACAGGGGAATGGCTCAAGTGTTACAAGCAAAAGGTATTCATTTTAAAAGTGTTGGTAAGGCTACACGGGATTCAACGTGGCTTCTTCCTGAAGAAACCATATTCCTCGTTGAACGAGGTAGTTTGGAGTGTTGGTACCAAGAAGGAATGCCAATGAGCTTGCAGGCGGTTTATGCTGCCTGTATGGACGGGTGTGGTGCAGAAAGATATCAAGTATCAAACATTTCTCCCAAATACCAACTGTAGGTCTATTCCTATCTAAAACGAGGTGGATATCATGTTCGCAGAGCTGATACATTCAACTGCTCCGGTCAGTTTGAAATCTCTTTTTTATATTAATGTTGTAGTTGCCAGGAAAGTTGATCCTCTCGGAAGAAGTATATTCTCGACGATCGGGGTCTGGACGAGAGGTCTCTTTTCATTCTTATACATGCGATTCCTTGCCAAGGAGATCAACCTCATAAGTAATGGTCCGTTGGTGCCTCCTGGCGTATATCACACATATGGTTTGTGTTTGCGTCATATTGCATCAGCTAATTGTTACGAGCTGAAATATTCAAAAAACTCCAAATAATACCTAGCCATTCAAACAAGATTTTACCTAGCCTTTCTCCATCAACTGAACCTTCTTTGCGGATAACCTACAATGTTTGGAAGCCTGATTCAAATTTCAAGAAGACTGCCCCAGGTCCACCAGACTTCCGCATCGCGGTAGTGGAGTATGCCCCCATTCCTCGAATATTTTAATAAGCAAGTGCAATAACTCAGTGTGTTCCTAATCTTCAACAACTGTCCAATCTATTCGATGAAATACCACTCGACAAGATACAGAGCAACAATCCTTTTGGTCGACTCAAGTCTGGATCCAGAAATGTAATTTTGGCAGTTGTAGATTCCGGATTGACAAGTTTTCTTCGATTTAACGACATCTCCTTTTCCGATGAAAAGATCTGGGAAGGTGGGCCAAAGAAATCCAAGGGCAAGGCAAGGGTAAAAGCTCAGAGAACCAAAGGAAAGGGAAAAACATAATAATTGCGCTCGTATATTGTATGGAAAAAGAATCTTCCAAAAGTCATGCTTTCATATCAGTACTATGTATAATCAGGAACAGTACTGTCCAGAAAATCAGCTGCTACCAAAAGCTCCAACGCCATATGTGGTGGAATATCGAAATCAGGACGTTCCACGTGTTCTTTGTACTTTACGTGGTAGTAAAGGTAATCGCATACCTTTTCAAGAAGTTCCGCTCTTTGCGTTAAACATAGAATTCCCCGATTCTAGGCAAATGCATACCTGATATTGTTCAAGGTAGCCACGTTTTGATCTCCTTCCACAAAGTTTCCTGGAAAATGAAAAAGTAAATTTCATTTTGAATATCATACCACTTGCAAGCATGCCTTTCAGCGTTCCCGAGACCATTGCAGCGGATCGCTCAATAATGAAAGTGTGGTTATCCGAGGAGACTAGCCTGACGTATTTTGGCCCATCTTCATTTTGTGTCTTTTCTAAGGACATCACGATGTTGTACGGGGGTCGCTTGAAACTCAACTCCATGCTATTGAACAAAGTGCTCATACAGCATAAATATCATACTTGTACAACATTTCAAATAGAATGAGCTATCAGCGTATCTCCCCTCCCCAAAATGATTTTCATAAACATCCGACTTCGTCATAACACTCAACCCCTTACTCAATCATGCAATTTGTTTCGTTACTTCAGTATGAGAGTTGAGAGCAATTCAAGCCCATTGCTTCCAAGAATAAATTTGTATTGGCAATTTTGTGCGCTGCGATATTTTCTGGTAGTGTCTTTGCTGGAAAGACATTTTCCAAAACTCGGTCCCTAGAATATCAGATTCTGCAGGTATCTAAATACAAACCGAACTTCAGTCACAAGTGCTGCTTGCTGCTCTAGAGTTGCACCGATAGCCATCGAAGCAAGAAATTGCCAGACATAGATATCATCTACGAGCATTGAAGGAGGGGGAAACATATCATGGAAACAGCCTTGCAACGCTCCGAGCAAACGTTCGTAAATTTCACTCCATTGTCGGAGATCTTCTAGATCGCTTTCTCCAGAGTGCTTGAGGTGTTCTGCTCGAGCAGCAAACATGGTAAGAAATGCCAATCCAACTTTGGTCCTAGACACAAAAGCGACGTCTGCTCGTTCCAACAAGATACCCAGTAGACCCACCAGGACGCGAAGAGGAGCCTCATTAATATATGCTACGAGAGCAGGGAGGACAACTCGAAGAAATGTATCGATCTCCTCTTCATAAGCGACAGCCCATTGATCGTGATGGTCTCCCAATCGAACAACATCTATTTGATCAAGATGCGCAACGATCATAGTCACAATAGTCGCTTGCTTGTCTTGGTCAAGATATTGAAAGATTCGCGGAATAGATTTTTTGCCTTTTCCATACGAAATAAAGACCACAAAAGGATGAGCATCAGGACTTATCTCAATCTTGGTCATCTTAAGAGACAGATACCTTTGATCAATTGGCTCCATTATATGAGTTTCTGACCATAATTTTTGGATTAGAGTCCCTCGTTCTTCTTCCCATGTCGAATGCATGAATGTTTTGCCCTCGGTTTTAGTAGGAACAGGAGGTCTTTTGCGCTCGACTTCACCGAGTTGGATCAAACAATCATAAACATTTTCGATCGATTTCAGCATCTTTCGAACAACTTGCTTTGAAGGAACTTTACCCTGATATCAGCAAGAACATTACACGTCTTCATACATTCGCGTGTTTTTGTGCGCCAATATCTGTTGATTTTTTGACACTGAGTAATTTCCTCGGCCTTCGCACGCTTCCAAAAGCAATCTTTCCAAGAGCACCTTCGAGCGTCAATTGTGTGGCCTTTGGTCTTGACTTTGACTGTTCGATCACTTTCATGACTTGCTGCTGCATGCGTTGCAATGGATCGTCATTTCGACGGTTCCGTCGATTCGCTTGACCATGCTGCTGCAAATAGCCTCTAGCGAGCTCAACCTGCTGGTTTTGAGGCTGAATGGGATTCTGTCGAGCATGAGCACCAGTGTAGACTTGAAAGTAGAAATCGTCGGCATACGGATCGTCGGATACGAGCTGTGATATCTGGATGCGCTGGACAAAGTTCTTATCGCCTTTGGTCATAATTCCATCGTATCTTGACTGACCATTAGTGGAAACATTGGGATTGGCATGAACGAAATAATTTATTTTTTGAGCTTGTCGCAGTATTCTTTCATGATCCAGACTGGCCTGTCTTTGATGCTCATGCATCAAATGAGATGGCATTGGATTTGAAGGCATATGTTGGTGCGTATTCTGAGGAGCTAGGCCATGCATCATCATTTGCTGCAACTGTTGAGGACGATAAATCACAGAACCTGGAGGTCCTTGATGATGAACAGGCAGCTGTTGAGGCATCATATGAGAAGGAAATTGAGGTGAGCGGCCCTGATGATGCATATGCTGATGTCGTGGTGCAATCATTCCGTGATTGCCAAGGAATTGTTGTTGAGGTAGCAGATGTATGAATTGATTCTGCTGAGGAAGCATAGGATGCATATCATGACGGGGTTCATCTCTAGTGCTATGCGGATGTTGCGGTTGAGGTACTTGTCCGAGAATTTGAGCTTCAATCTCCTCCAAGCTGAGAACTTTCTTTGTTGGAGCAACCTGTTGAGAATCAAAAGCTTCCTGCTCAACTGCGATTCTGGGAGGCAGTTGTGTAGACAAGGCTTCGTCCCATAAGGAGGCCATCGGCTTCAACAGTGATTCCTGAGCATTATCTTTATGTTAGGAGCGAAAAAGGAGCATAGATACCTCCGACTCTCTTCGCATATGCGGGCATAACCTTTCGCCGAGAAAAGGTAATCTGTTCTTCATCCAAAACTTCAGAAATCTGTGCCGTATTTCCAAAGAAGTCGAAATCCTTCCCTGTTGACCAGTCAGCCAAGTGTATTAAGATAAGACAAGCACCAATATTTGAAACATCTTGTCCGAAAGTATCCTGATTCGCATCATCGTTGTTTTCGTTCAGTTCGTCGCCCAGACCATCATAGGTGTCTTCGAAATCATACCTAAGCATCAGGTTATTCATACAGCCTAAATGACAAACCCTGCTACAGGATTATGAGTCCTATGCTGGCTCATAGCGGCGTCAGAAGGCGGTTATAGTTGCGGGTCACGATCCTGGTCATTTGGCTTCACACTTGGATTAATTAGGTCCAACTTGAATCACAGGTCGCTATACATGGTCAGAGCATCTATCATGGTAGAAATATGTTTCTCTAGAGATTCTTCAGGTCATAATGCAGAACTGTTATCAATTTTGCAATTTACCAAATGTGAATGCACATGAAGAATTTCTCCTGATTATCTTACAAGATACTGAACAGGGTAGATTTATGACATGACTGTACATTATACAGCTTAGGATTCTAAGAGGAGTTAAACATAGTAGTTTATACTTATGGCTGCTAACTGTTAGCATATATGCTTACTACATTTCTCTCTACTCGTCTATATTATCTTATTGTTCTGTATGAAGTCTTCAGGGTGTATCTAGTTGTTGTAGGTGTTTACAGGATTATTAGATTGTTGATTGGTGAGCACAGTTGTATGGGCTTTCAATCTCTTGTGTTGTCACTTGTCAAGACTTGGAAATGGAAATAGATTAATACAATTGGCTAGCAAACAATACAGAAGACCAGCCCTTTTAATAGCTGCCAGCAGCAGGCTGGTATCAAACAGAAAGAGTACAAAGAGAAAGGAGAGATAATGAAAATGGAAAGTGACAGATATAAACCTGGGAGTGGCAGCAGGCTGCACAGCAGTTCACCAGAGGCTTCTATAGCAGTTGTAAGAAGGGGACTAGGGTACAAATAAGACTAGGGTTTATTCTAACCTCAGTACGTGGACATCTATGTACATGAGAGCATACCTAACC
>LXFE01000417.1:0-41744 GCA_001929475.1 Neolecta irregularis DAH-3 | reverse complement strand
ATTTACGTTTTTTTTGGGCGAGGTGTCGCGTAAAGGGGGGTGTCGCTTAAGTCGGTGTTGAGCTTAGAGCAGTTATCCCATGATTTTATACATTGCAACATCTCCCCAGTGCCTGCCAGTAGCAGATTCCGCCAATTTGTAAAATCTAATATTGCTGATGAAATCAGCCTCTCAGCTAAAGCCTCCATTGCTGGTGCAGAAAGTATATCAATAGCCATCATTGCAAGAGTAGGAAATCGACGCCTCCTTCGCCTTGGCAACCATCTCCTCCTCAACTCCTCCGTCCCCGCCCAGATATCCCTCTGCGCAAAGATCAGCTTGTGCTGTGGTGAACAATGTCTTCAGATATTAATCAAACTATAGCCTGTACTCCTCTATAGACTACCGCCAGACTAGCCAAACTACATCTACTCGACGTGCCGCTGCAGGCGTTCTCATGCCTCGACGAGATCGCCGGCTGCATCGTGCTGGATCTGTGCCACCTCCGAGAAGTGGTCGCCGCTCCACCACACCCTCCTCACCCTTGCTTACCTCCAAGTCCCTCCAGACCTCCACTCATACTCCTCGCCACTTGCCGAGACTGCACCCCACCGACTGGGGTCTCCCACTACACCTGCCCGCCTGCTCTATGTAAAGCCAAAGGTGCTGCCCTTTCTGGTCACACCCACTCCAGGTATATGTCCACTCCAAGCCCCGCACCTATGACAACACCCCTGGCATTCTCACTATGGCCCACTCTCATCCCGCAGCCGATGGCCTACTTTCTCGGATCACTGATGCCCGCCTACTCTGCACCGCAGACTACAATTTATATCGCTATGCAGCCTATGACCTAGGTCTCGACCACAATCGCGACTCGCCCGCGCCCTGCCCCTCTCCGGTGCCTACACCTTCTCCCTGCCCCTCAGCACCCTCCACAGCATCCTGGCACAGCAGTCTTGTCTTTCGAGATCCCTCAGGCATCTCCCATCTTGCCCTCTTCCTCAACGACAACGAGTACCCCGCAAAAACTGCACTCTTTGATCCTTTTACAGAAGATGGTTCCCTCCACTGGGGCAGCGACCATGCCTTGCTCTGGCTTCTCAAATATGTCCATTTCCAATGGTTTCCCTTGCCATCTCCTCCCCACTAACCTGAAGTCTCCCAAGACCCAAGTTGTTATTTGTACTACAGTCTAACCTGGCTATAGGGAACCTCTGCATAACAAATTCCCCCTTATAACGAACTCGACTGATTTTCAAAATTATTCAGTATTAGGGATTTTTCTATCAAGATAGAATGAATCCGCCTTCAGCGAATACCCTGAACGCCACATGCGTCATAAGCAGGTTCGACTGTAGTAACTTTGATGACATTTATTTTAGTAGATAGGGTAAAACCAAGGTGTATGTCAGTTGAAGACCAGGGTAGCATGAGATGATAAGCCACTATTAAGTGGTGTTTTTTAAACTAAACCTCGAGGAGACAGAAAAATTCTACTAATAAATGTAATGAACAATGGACCACAGATAAACAGTGATAATGAGACAGCAACCACCAAAAAATGTAAAAATAAATGAATCCCACCCGTAATAATGATTATTCCGCACAACGAAGAAAAATGATCCGAGATTATCTCCATGCTGGTTTAGGCCTACCATTCGCTCCGCTCTCGCTTAATGGGCTTTTAATGCAGGCTGGTATATGCATTGCGCTCTCTCTCCGTGGTCTTGACACTCTAAGAATATCTGAAAGAGGTCGGGGAATTGAACTTGCTCGGCGATTGATAACTTCGTCGATACTCTTAAGTCCATCTGAAGATTTTGCAGAACCATTGAAATGGTTTGTGCAAGGTGGATTTGATGAAATTCGAGCATGAAATGTCTGCGAAGAAGGCGAGTGAACGGGGCTCGGCAAGAAAGTTGTAAAAACATCGTCTGCTTTGATGGATGAATTCCACAATGGTTTAGGAGGCGTAATCTTCCCCATCGAAGAAAACGAAGTCAGACGACGAAGGGTTCTTGGTGGAATTGGAGATACAGCTCGATTGTTCCTTGCTGGAGTATTAAGAGCATGTTGAGGAGCCAAACTTATCCGTTTTGTCGACAACGGAATTCGAGTCGGACTTTTCATTTGGGGTAATACGCTTGGCGGTAAAGCATTCGACATTCTTTTGGGGGTAATCGCTCGAGATGGTTCACTTGGAGCGGTGCTTCCTGAATCCGATATATCGTTTAGACTAATACTACTAATACCGTCCGAAAAGGTAGAGTCCACCTGGTGTTCAAGAAGATCCATTTCTTTCGATAATTCCGCCCAACGATTCTGTATTACGGATTTCGTACGAAGAATGACGCCGTTGAGTGTGCCACGAGACTGAAGATGGCTTTCAAACATCGTCAAGACACGTTCAATTGGGGGTCCTTTGTCAGTCAGACAATATACATGGGTTTTGTCTATACCGTATCCTGAACGTTTAGCATAGTATGTCTTGACACATTTCTCCGCATCTTTAGAGGCTCCAGTCAAGAGATATGATTGCACCCTTCGTAATGATCGTTCTATCGAATCCATCATATGATTAGCCTGGAAAATCAACCTTTGTAAAAGAGCTTTGAATATACTTGTGCAGCAGTACTTTTAAAACTAGCTACCCAATGATCATCTTCCAATTCCTTTTTCAAACTCGTATAATTGCTCTTCAATTTGTTCCACTGATTCTCCAGATGGTTTCTCTTTTCGTTCAACTCTAATATTGCGCTAGGAAACGCGAGATCAGCTCTTTTTGCAAAGCTGACTAGTCGAGGTTTTAGAAAGTCGAGACTCGCGCGTAGTGGTTGCATCCGTCCATCTAATTTCACCATAGACATATTTGATTCGTCGAAAGTGTTCGATCTTCGGTGACCCCAGTTGGGTAAAGAAGGCTTTTCTTGACAAACTCCTTCTTCGCCGAGCACTTTTGGCGCTTTATGTCGTTCTTCCTCGATTTCAAAGGCGATGGTTTGGCACTCGTCGAGTTCGGTTGTGATATCATTAATGATCTGCATGCTTTCCACCCATTCTAAGGAAATTTCAACCTGTTCTTTCACATTATCCAAAGTCGATTTGACTTTTGCCCATGCATCGGTAATTGAATCAATTCCTCGGACCAGCTCAGCGAGGCTCGTAGGGTTGGGATCATCACGACTGCTGACCTCATCGGATAATTCAATAAAAGTCTTGATTATCTCTCCAAAATTTGTCACTGCAAGTTCTACTTTTCCCAGTGAATCCTTTCCGCTTGCAGCCCATTCAACATCGTCTTCGGCGTCCAATCCGGAGAGCACAGCCTGAGCCACGGTTATCCATTTCAAAATATCCTGCCCGGATGCCCGAAGTGAGACGATCGCTTCCGGAGTTTGCAGCGAAGATATCTTGGAACGCAGATATTCAGTTGATGGGAGAGATAGCGAAGTCAACCGGGACAACTGGGTGGAAAATGACTGTCTGGCCAGGGAAGTAACAGACATCAAGGAGGAAGATCGCGTCAAGCGACCGAGTGACAACTCCATATGAGTAAAAGGAAATCTTTTTACCTGAAAGACAGTTGGAAATCCAAAGGGTTCTGTTGATGCCTATAACTCTTTGGAGGATGGCGGTGACAAAGTAAAACTATCAAGTGGCCTCCCCACAAAACCGAAAACATTGAAATGAATTCAATTTTCATCTTGAATAGAATTAGAATATCCAGAGATCTATAGACCAATAGATAGAGATAGTAATGCACATAATTCTATGAAAGAGATTAGTCAACTGACATAATGAAGAGGCTTTCAAAATGGAATCTCTCGTGTCAACAGATTTCCACAAAAGTTTTCTTAAATTGTCAATTAGAACAGTAGGTTGCCACACTATATGATATTTGAAGTAGCAGCTCAAGAGAAAGGCGGTCCAATGTCTAGTTACTGATCATGTCGACCAGTCATACGCCTTTTACTACAAAGCTATATGACAGACTCGACAGATCAAATTTATTATGAAAGGGTGTTACATTAGATTCAGTAGCCAATTACTTTATCAGTAACTATTTACTTGGGTTCAGTAACCAATTGAAAGTAAATCATACCTCAGTTCTATCCTGAGCAACAGGCAATCCAGTGCTAGCCTCGACAAACTTTCGGCTTCTATACACACTCTCCTCAATAGTTCTTTGTCCCTGCTCTTTCGTCCGTTCAGCATACTCTACTGCTTCTAGAAGTTGATTATGAATTTGATTGTGCACTTTCTCCAATTTCGGTATCTTGCGTTCGATTTTCAAGAGGAGAGCTCCAATGTTTCGAGAAGTTTGCGGCAAAAAGTATATCGCCGCGCCAATTGAAGTGAGAATTGGCATAGCTAACCGAACCGGAAATAACCCTAGTATTCAGTAGCTCTAAGAAATAAACTGAACGTACGATTCCGTGATAATATAGACCCCGCCATCCCTGAGATCACAACATACATACCACCAGGCATGACTTTTTCTCCATTCATCGGCTTGACTTCGTTGGCTGTCTTTTCAATTTTCCCTTCCAGCGAAATCCAACGATCGACTAGATTGTCGATTCCACAACGAGTATGACGGTACTTTTTGTTGACCCATTCTCGCCCAATTCGAAAGTGAGTTTGCAGCAACATCGGAGGAAGTTCTTCAAGAACCAAGGTCGGCTCGGGTGGATCGTAGATTGATAATTTTGAAGATTTGGTAAATATGTGGGTCAAATTTGGCGATGGGTTTTCGTCTTTTTGTGAAACAGCAATTAGTGCAGTCCTAGGAAATACTCCAGTAAAAGGTAACATTCTTTTGATTATCTAATATTAGTAAATTATTCGTTAATATGCAAGATACCCAACGCAAAGAAGTGACCATCTCGGTGGAACAAAAATGACAAAAATGAGGAGTTGATGTCAAATTTGATGCCATGAAAACCACACCATTCTCCGCATTCACAGATAGATTTATCCATCTAACCAATGCTGTGTTTCCTCTTGTATTTCTGGTCGCCGCGTGGAAAAAACTGCTTTTGTCGCCTTCATCAACTCTACTGAGTCCGCTTTTACCATCGGTATACTGTCTACAAACAACATATGCAATTTTATGTCTTCCTTTGAGCAAAAGATCGACCGGCAAAGTAAAACTCAAGTATTCAATCAGTAATAACGCCATGGTATGCGTTTTTCTGCTTGTTCTATCTCACATGAAGCCCATAACATTTGCAACATTTGTTACACTCGCCGGCTCCTTCGTGATACACCTTTTAATGGTTCTGTTTGGTGTGCCTGCCTTTCAAGTATTTTCCGAAACAACAATGCTGTCATTAAATATCGCCTTTCTTGCTGTATTTCCACTTGCGTGTATAATCCAGCTGGACAACGGAGAATGGCAAAAGGTATATGCGTTGATGTATCACGGAAATGCCAGAGTATTCACACAGAGCATTTGTGTCATGACGGGAGCCTGGTTGGGTGCATTCCCTATACCCCTGGATTGGAATAGAGAGTGGCAGGTATTTTCTTATCCTCTGACATATATCGCTTATTCAAAGAAATGGCCTGTTACAATCATTACAGGAGCATATATTGGATATTTTTTGGGGGGATTGATTGCATGGATGTTGTCTGATTTTACCCAAAATAAGTTGAAGATAGATCATCAAATCTGATGAAAAAAGGTTGAATTGAGCAATCTTGGCTGACGAATCTACATCAGAATCCTATCTAATCCTTGAATTTTTAATTTCATGTGTGAAAACTCCTCTCTCGACTTAAAAAACGAACGAAAACGAAAACAGATGCAAACAGTTAGTCCTTCATCTCATACCAAATCAAAGATACCAAAACAACACATGCCATATGGATAAACGCCAAGATAAAAGTGAATAAGGTATCAATATGAACACCCGTTCACCGCTTAGCCCTGGATGTGAGAAGTCTGAAGAACATGAAATCTACCGAGCAACAAGCCAACTTATGATGGGCTCGATATTTAAGTTATCCTTAGCTGAAATTGAGTAACAACTGACCTCGCGACCCTTAATCGAATCAAGACGACTATGCCGTTTAGCTCCACTTTCAAGATAATTGAGGTACATCTGCTCAATGACTTCATCAACGGTTAGGGCTTTAGGCATATCCCTTTTATTCGCTAAAACGAGAAGCGGAATGAGATCAAGCGCGGGCTTTGAGAGAAGATTGTGGAGCTCTGCAGCAGAGGTAGCCAGCTTATCGTGGTCAGAAGAATCGATCACAAAGCTGCATGTTATCACGGATACGAAAAATTAGGACTGCTTACACTATAGCATTTATCCCTCGACAATATCGATCCCACATGCTTCGAAATCGCGCTTGTCCTCCAAGATCCCAACTGATGAATCAGTTTCTCTGGAAGATATAGACAACAGCACCATTTTAGAGTCACATTACCACGTATTACCTTGCGAAAATTAAAGCCAACGGTGCTAGATAGTAAAACACGGCCACAGAAGCAGCAAGTACGCTAAAGTTATCAGCAAACAGCCTTCATTATGAAAATACGAATAGTATCGCTAATAAAGTCACCATCCGACAAAAGATTAAGCAAGGTGGTCTTCCCGCTGTTCTGAAGACCAATGATGGTGATCTAAAATCGAGTTGCATCAGCTTCTGTACAAAGAAATCTCATAGTCAGGTTTGCTATACCTCCATTTCAGTCTTTGAAAGTCAGAGTCATGCTATAAGATTTGCTTGCCTGCCAAAACCACGAGAGCAGCCATTGCCAGAACTTCTTGAAAACGGCCATAGCGAATAAAAAAGGGGCAGACTAATTTATGGATGGGAGCTGAAAGCAGAAATAGGGAAGACAAAATGACGTGGGTTGGAGATTTAGGAGCAGGCACATAATACCCACCAACATTTACCATATGGGAAGACAACACGTGTGTCAGACTTTTGTTTAGTCACACTTTAATACCATTTCTCTACTAGAGATTGATAGTTTGAGATTGAGACTACTTGCAAAAGTAATGTTTTATGGTTCATCAGTGGGCCTGACCCTCAGAAAAGTCGATGGGCCAGACTTTGCAAAAAGTCCATGGTCTTTTGGTCCATCAGCAACACTGATTCAAATTCATGAATCCATTATGAATCAATATGGATTCTATACATCACTGCCCAGGATATACTTTGTTAAGCTTGGGAGAACAAAACACAAGATCCTATGTGCATACACCCTTTCATATTGATTAAAATGCCTAAGTATCGACCTCCATATCTTCTCCTGCGACATCTTCAATTGTAACAAACTTGGAGATATCGCTCTTTAGAATGGCTGTTGTCCCATGAGGAAATTTATAACTTTGTTGTTTCGGTTGGCGCTCATTCGGTTCACTGTAATGTCTGTACATCTGAGTCTAGAGAATGTGAAGAAGCTGCAAAAAGCTGCACCATACCTTGTCCTTTTCAATCACACAGACATCACAGTTGCTCCCTGAACCGAGATCGTTGAAGATACCCGCTTCAATTGCATCTTTGACCAGTTCCATAGCATCAATTCGAGACAAATCTTTAACCCATCTGGTTTCGAATACAGAGATCGCCGCTAGGGAGCCAGATCCCATTGTAACCTACAGATTTAGAAAGGAAGTGAGCATGGCCATACAAATGGCAGTTTGTCCGTTGATCCATGTGCATGGACAGTGAACAGATGTGCTCCGGTAGGATCGACACCTATCGTGTAAGTTATTTCACTCTACTCTAAACAAACGATACCGCCAAGTACCAAATATGCTCCAATGTGTCCCTGGTGTTTGAATAAATGCTGTTTCAGCATAGTTAATGCTGTGACTACTCTCGGACGCCGACCAGTCCATAAACTATGTAACTCTAGCTGCGAGTTGATCAAATTTGTCGTAAATTCTGTGTCCGCGGCAGTTCCGGCTCCGCAACACCTACAAAGCATAAGAAACAGTAATATTGCAAGCGGTTATGGACCAAATGTTCGCAGAAATTTTATGAATTTTCTCACAATTAGGATCAGCCACTATTGGTCCAGATGTAGCCCTTGTATCTGCTCCAATACATACCCCAGTTGAACTATCTCATAAACAGGAGATTCGAAGAACATATACCCGTCATCGGCTTTGTACAAGCATCCTACGATGGTCGTTCCAGTCGAAGTGGTTTTTGGCGGTTTCTGTCCTTTTACAGCTAGCAGAGCGTTTCTCTGGTAATTATCGAAATCAAATCCTGGATTTGGAACGTTTAACCGCGCGCTAACCATTATGTAGGAGTGATAATTGGGATTGCGTGGACGTGATACGACTTGGTGGAGTCCGAACTTGATCCTCCACCATCAACCCATGGGAAAGATAATTTACAGTGATTTGCCTAAGTTACATTGTTGTTTTAAATACAGTCGTTTGAAACAGGCTCACAAAATTTATCAATTGAGATTCGATCTAGTACCTGACTGACAAGATATAATATTAATCGCACAAAAATACACCATGCAACTGTTTATATTCCACGACACTGATTCCTTGGGAACATACGAGATAAAAGAGCTCAAGGGCAGAGATCAACTCTAATCGATTGAATATTTTGACTTGGGCGGAACTGGTTATCACGTTATTCCTTTAACATAAGGCCAAAACGCTTGGATTTCCTTGGTGGATATGGAAAAAGCACGCATAAAAAGCTCGTGTAGAGGATAAGTCAGACCTCACTTTTTTAGCTTATAATTTCCGGTAACGAACTCCAATTTCTCCTCATTGACCATCTCTTCCAAGAATGCTTGAAGCTCATTCAAACTTTTTGAATAGAGATTCGGCGGCGGAACGAGCATTGTAAGAATTGACTGTATACGTTCTGCTGGTTGTGCACCCATGTTCTTCAGCATATTCGTAATATAAGACCTGCCAGGTTAGTCAACATCCTGAATAGATACGTATATACCAGTACATTTGCATCTCAGAGGCAGAAATATCGACAGCTGATTGAATTGCAGAAACCGGCTGTTCAACAACTGATGCAGCACCTAACCATGAGCTCTATCCGGTTTCAGGGTACCTGGTGCGAAAGACTCGGCCTTCTCCAGGAGAAAATATTGATCTTTTGATGTTTCTTTCAAAACCCCAATTCTTACCCAATACAATATAGCCCGGAGAGTGGATGCACGATCGTTGTTAAACAATTCAAGAAGAGAGTCTAGTGTATTTGTATCGGTTTCAAGAAATTGATAAATAACAGTAGCTTGAGCAGGTGTAACCGAAAGTGCCAAGTGCCGATCTTCCAAATCGAGTTCAATGTCCACCCATCCAAGATGAGGAAGAACTTCGAGTTTTCGGGATGGCTTTAATTCTTCAAAGGCTCTAGCATACTTTCGCAGTTCCCTTTCGATCAGAAGAGCACTTCTTGAGAAACATACAAATTTAATTCAGACGGCAGAATTATATTTTCAGTTCGAAACGCGGGCCAGAACAGCCTTGATAAGATAAACCCTTGGGCAATGGACTACCAGTTAGCAAAATTCGGAGAAAAAGAGGCTTTTATCTCTTCAAACTTAGTTCCGTGAATCTGATCATCCAGACGCTTCGAATCTGCAATATCTTTCAACATAATATCGCACATCTGAAGATTCGCTTCACCGAAACGTAGTTTGAGCAATTCTATGTTACGAATCTATGCTTTCAGTTGTCGTCTATTTAGATAAATATACCTCTCTATCCATATCGTAATCTACCAAGGCCAATAGTCGATCTGCCAGCAGAATTTGTAATTCTTTCACAAATACTTCTGTATTTTCGTAAATTGATACCAAAGCGGCAATCACATCTCCATTGTCTTTTCTATAATCAGGACCAGCATCAACAGGATCTGGAATCCAGTTCATATCATCAAAGTCGTCGATATCAACTTCAGCGGTTTCTTGCATGAGCTCGTCTGCTAAATCAGAATCTTCGCCGACAAGGCCCGTCATTATGCATCGAATGGTGTCCTCTCGCTCTCTACATATCAGATAAACATCAGGAAAAGCACTAGCCTTAGGTATCGGCGTATCGGTCGCGCAACCTTATCTAGAAGTACTCCATGTGGCTCAAGGATCCGAAAGGCTTTCATCGTTGAGATATATTGAGAGATGATATCTGATGTGTGGGCACCAGGATGAAGCATTCTCTTGCGACAGCTATGACAATTAGGCAGAGCCTGTTGAGCAGCATACGCTTCCTGGAAGGTCTGGACTATCTGAGTCCTTTGTGGTGTATTACTCACGCATCGCTTGATTATCAGTGAAGAGTTGAGCTACTTAGGCACTTTCAAATCATCGATAGCGCTTTCTGAATAAGGAAAGTCCTTTATAATATCGAATAATTCAGATGTCCTATACCTCAGCGAAGCAATCTGGGAACTGACGATACCTAAGATCTACTAATGACCTTTTCGCAAGTCCTTCTAGAATTTCTCGAAGATTGTCATCCTGATTTTGGCAAACTTGGTGCACGAATGTGAAAACTTTCTGAGAAATCCAATCCGTCATTTGTGGCAGCACACTGGCCTCCCATTCATTTGCAAAGTTTTCTGAAATATAATCCTTCATACTCGAAGCTATAACCTCGGCAACGATGCCTTGAAAGAGGCGACCCAATCCAACTTTCCCCAGAGTACGGCTGCTTTCTAGGAATGTGTCATCGGTAATAGATTCTTCGGACCATTCTGTCACTGTAGTCGACACCCATAATTTTATCCTTTGCGCCAGGCGTGGAATATCAATATGATATTGGAATAGTGCATGCAACGATAATTGAAGTTTCTCGATGTTCTTTTCCCTGTAATTTCAGGACTCTTCGGGCATAAAAGTTACCCAGTATCAAGTAGTACCAATGGGCGCTCGTAACTCTCATAAATTGAGGCAAGGTCCATGATAAAGCACTGTAAATCGTCTGATAGGACCTATCTTATAAACTAGAGCCCAATCAAACATCCATACCGCCCTATTTAGAAGTCTCGAGGAATGCTCCTTTATAAAATCGCGTCGCACTTGGTCTATAAAAGATCAACCAGCTAAGTTGTGTTCTTCGAATTACCAATATACCAAGCACTCAGGCGACTTTCCAGACCAGCTTCCCTGATTGATGATAACTTCTCTCTAATTTCAACATCGGTCTCTAAAGTACACCGAGAATGATTAGAAAGCGAATTAGTCAACCATCTAGTAAGACTCATCCAGCAAATGTTGTTTTCTTCTGCGTTTAGTGTTACTCCAGCTTTCGGTCTCTTGAATATCTGATCAAACACAGACTGTCTATCCGGAATAGGGCTCATAGCTGGTCGTACTGCGAAACTCCTAGATAATCTTATCTCGAGTTTCCGGTGGTTGAGATTGATCTGAGCATCATAACATGTTATGAATCCGAAGGAGATCCACGTCGAATTCTAGGTTCAAACATATATCTTTGAAACTCTTCAAGCGCAATTGTATCGTGACAAGCTCCGTTCAATCACATCACAACTTAATTATTTATACAAAGTTTTGATCAACACTTCAAATATATCCCTTTCCGCTTCTCCTCTTCTCGATATTCAAACATTACCTGAACCCCAACAAAAAGTGCGCCAAGAGCACTTACGAAAAATCCTATTCCTCTCCAACTAGATAATATTTCCTTCAGCATGCTTTTCATACCATCAACTCCGAGACAAAATCCAATGAGATTTGCCACCATCATTATGACCAGGTTTAATACTGCTCCTACCGCGCAGAGATGACGGTACCACGGAATTTCTGCCCATATTTTAGCGGGAAATAGAGCGGTCGCAACGAGCTCAGGAATAATGAACAGAGCGATTAGCCATCCCCATGTTAGTAGTTTGAATGACAAATCGTGCCATAATGCTACAAAGGTGAAGACAATGAACGTATTTGGGATGGACCGCTTTGAACCTCCTAGTGGTATATAGATATATCTTGAAAGTCAATTTCTCAAAGAATAACCTAAAAGATACCGAAGTATCCACCGGTTAAAACTTCGGTGCCACGATCTCCAGAAACCACTGGCAGAGTAACTATTGCTCATACAACGCAGCATATTCTCTGGTGCTTCGATTTTGTCAATCATTGCCCATAGCCGAAAGAAACGCCAAGGAATTAAGAGCTTTGTTATCATGTAAATTTTTCGTCTAGAGGTTTGTACCTTGAGCCATATGATCACCAAGTTGTAGTAGCCAATCATACTAATTTCGAAAGGGGAGTCATTACTCCAGGCTTGTGCTTTTGATATAGCGACGACATAGTAAAAATGCAACAGGGTCTCCATACATAGGAGACTAGTACCAAGACGAATGCTGTAGAGAACTGTTCGTTGGATTGTCAAGGTTGAGGAGGGATATTTCAACTGGCCATGTTAGAGAAGCTTTCTTTTATCTCAAAAAATGCCTGAGAAATCCAATTATTAAATGTCATGATCGGTCCAGCGACGTATAACGGCGTATAAGTGGCATATGCAAGGAAATTCAAGAAAGTATATTCAGATGGTAAGCACGAACTAGCGATTCGAGTTCTCTCAGAAATCTGTTCTTGATCGAGAAGGTTCTTCTAGACCATCAGGACAAATAAGTTGGTTTAAATAAAGTATGCCTCCAAGGTAGTGGCATCTCTTTGGGACCAAAAGTAATCCATGTTGAAAGAGATTAAGCGAAGCATGGTGATATTGAAATAGATTTGCCAGCGAAACGACATTCCACTGAATGAATCCTGCAGGACTATCAATATCCAACCCAGATAATGTGTATACCAGTATAGGTAATCCTACACTTTTAAACAGAAAACCATCATACCATTCCGCTAGAAATAAGAAACCGATATCAATAATCCAGGTCAGCACAGGACCCGAAACATGCCCTCCACAACTCTTTGCAATAAGGAAATTGGTTCCAATTATTCCCACAATTTTCAGCAAACTAAAACCGTGCAGAACGAACAGAAATATCATGGAGAAAAAGACGTCGAAGAGTACCCGATATTTTACTTGATCAGAGGTCGATGATGGGACTGTAAGCTTGTTAAATCCATGGCGAAGAAATGTGTGAAGAATCACTACCCCAAAGAGCATGGGAATTTGTTCTCGGAATGATCGATATTGTATATCGCTATTATCCTGACAAAGACTTAGCTTTCGTCCATGTTTCAACATACCACTTTGCGTCCAAACATCCATCCAGGTTGAAGAAAAGGCTCGAACAGATGGTAATTTGGATGACTTTCTAAATCCTTGAGCGTTCGAAAATTAAACAAGCAGCATTTTACCTGTTGAAAGATTATATCCCGCCTTTAGCATCAACGGAACACATATCAAGAAAATAATAAAATAAAAGTAGAATTCGTAGGTATTCCATCTTGGGGGGGATGGTCTATCTTCTGGAGGAACAGGGGATGAAGTGAGGCTGGATGGTGAAATAACTTGATAGTTTATTCGAGCATTCGGCGGATCCGATGCTTCTAGAACACTGTATGAAAAAGGAGAAATCATTCGCCGTGATTATGCCGAATATATCAGCAGGCTTCTGGGTTTTGATTCAGCTGAATGACCGGGAGGTGAGATTGAAATATGGCTACTTCAGTCTGTACTGCCCACCTGAAAAAAAACAAGTGAGAGCATTCGGAGGGTTACAATGATGAAATACGCAAAGATTGAACTTTCAGAAATACACCGGAAAGTTATGCGGACGAGTCCATGCAGATCATGATTAGATATACTACCGACGCGATAAAATCTCAATGTTACAAACGCCCCCAAGAAGAAAAATGAATGAAATATCCAATGAATATCAACAAAACGCGCCAGGAGCCATAGCGTATCGAGTGAGAAGGTTCCAACAGATCACATTGGTCGAATTATGGAATTTGTCGTACTACTCGAACCTCCAGTGGTTCTTCCACGAGAGGAAGATCCTCCCCGGGATGATTTTCTGACTCCACCACTGGATTTCCGATATCCCGGTTTTGGTTCACCGCTGCTCGAGAAAGAACGTTTGGTAGACTTCTTCCGACTGCCGCGACTAGACCGACCTTGCGATACTCCTCCACGGCGAGAGGATAATGGACCTTCGCTTTGAGAACTACCAGACCTTTCCGCATTATGTAAAAATTGCCTTCGAACTTTGGGGTCAGCAAGTTTGATACCGGATTAATCTTTACGTAAATCGCAGACGGATTTATTTTGAGATGGAGCGCTATATCGAGCAAAATGGTGAGATGTCGTTCCATTTGGAGCAGCGACAGTTTCGTACTCGACGTCATCGAGATTATCCTCATAATCGCTTTCATCACCACCGGGAGCTGCAGACTCGTAATCCACTTGACGTATGTTATTTTGCTTTTGTGGGGGCATCTGAGCATCACTTAAAATTAGTTTATGGAAGAAATCAAAAACGATACCTCAGATTTTCGCGTTTCTCGGTTATGAAATTATCCAGTACCAGGTCAAATTTTTCGTGATATAGATCGTATTGTCTTTCGGAGACATCTTGACACTTAAGCCATTGTTGTTTTGCTTGTTATATCAACAGAGAAGAAGCAAGATGACTTACTAGTCGGTAGCTGCACTGAAATACTCTGAAGCGCAGTATTTGAAAGCACAGTGGATGGCCGAACGTCTTGTTCTTTGCAGATCTGCAGTAATTAGTGATACTTTTTGTGAAATAACATACCGCATCTCGCCTAACCACTACATGATCATAACACCGATTGGATACGTCGATCTCGTATTCTGTGAGATGTGAATATTGCTGGTTTGGACGGACCGGCTCTCCAAGAAAACATCTTTCCTCTTTACGCTTCAAGGACCTTGGACGCGATGTTACTTCAAAATCGTCAAAATCATCATCGGGACGTGAAATTTGAAGGCTATTAAACCTTCGATGATTTGAAACAGCAGGTGTCATAGTTTTTGATTTCTTTTTACCACCGGCTCCTTCGGCAAAGTCCATCTGTAGCTGTTTGTTACCTCGAAGGAACTCGTTGGCTTTCTTGCCAATCTGAAAATCAGTCTCAGTATTAACAAATCTATACCGCAACATAGGTATTAACGAATCCCATCTTGTTTGTTTCGCACACTTCCTTCAATGCTTCTTCACTAACCAATCGCTTGAACAATCTCTCGATATCAGTTTTACTGGCGTCTTGCCCAAAACCATGCTGTTCTAGCAGATTATGCCCAGCATTGGTAATCTTACTCGCTTTACTCCCGCGAAAGACGTCAACACAATACAATAATGTAGTCTTCCTATTGATCACTTGAACCAGTTTTATCGCTGCAACCGCTAAATCGGTAACATTTTTGGCTATCCATGCAGTGTTTGACGAACAATTATCGCAAGTTTTTCGACATTTCGCTGGGCTGAAAGTCTCGCCGAAATATTCGAGGACTTGTTTCCTTCGACAATCGATTTTATTCTCACAAAATGCAACAACTTGTCGAAGTTGCAATCTTTGTAATTCCTTTTGATTCCAGTCGCCGTCTCCTTGATCAATCATTCGTTCCAATTTGGATTTATCCCCCCATGAATAAAATAATGTGCAAACACTAGCTTTCCCGTCTCGACCAGCTCTACCAGTTTCTTGGTAGTAGCCTTCCAGAGATTTTGGGAGCGAGTAATGGATAACGAAGCGAACATCGCCTTTATCGATCCCCATCCCGAAAGCGATTGTAGCAACAATGACTGGATATTTCCCCTTTTGCCAATCACGTTGGACGGCCGCCCGTTCATTCCTCTCCATTCCTGCATGATAATGATTTGCTTTTATGTGGAACTCCTTGAGCTTCTGAGCAGTGGTTTCGCACTGATTACGCGAAAGACAATAGATAATTCCTGACTGACCTGAATATTGATCAGAAATCATTTTTCCGATTTGCGAGATGGTATCTTTGACCATTGGACGAACGATATACATCAAATTCGGGCGATTGAACGACTGTGTGAGGAAGCGACAATTGGGTATTCGGAGTTGAAGCTTAACGTCTTTCTTGACGTGTTCATTTGCGGTAGCCGTAAGTGCAATGAACGGAACCCTTGGGAACTTCTCCTTGAGATTTCCAAGGATTTTGTAATCCGGTCGAAAATCATGGCCCCACTGTGAGACACAGTGTGCTTCATCGATGACTATTCTAGCCAACAGTCCGCGACGATTAAAATTATCCATTAGATTTTGCATTTGATTGCTTTTACTAAGCATTTCCGGCGTAACATACAACAGCTTAATCTTCACATCTGATTGTTTCAGAGAATCGTAGGCACCTCTTCTTTGTTCTGCCGACAAATCACCGTTGATGACAAGAGCGGGTATATTGAGATCAAGAAGATGTTCCACCTGATCCTGCATTAATGATATCAACGGAGAAATAACGATAGTGACGCCTCTGGTTCTCCCAGAGTCGATGATTGAGGGTAATTGGTAACACAAACTTTTACCGCCTCCAGTAGGCATGAGAACAAATAAATCTTCCCCAGAAAGAGTGGTATTGATTGCATCGAGCTGATTTTGGCGGAATCCCTGAAGATGAAAGACTTGCTTCAAAGCACCAGCCACATCTCTTGACCAAGGATTTTGCATCTCGGGATTACTCATAAGCGGCATATTGACCGTCATCGAATCTACTGCGGCTGATGTTGACCCAGAAGATTCATTTCCCGCCAGGTTGAGTTCAGCAGGCTTTCGAATCAGTCGTTTTGTAGCAAGCCTCTGTGGTGGCGAGTTTGTAACATATGTCGTATCGCTCAGAGGCTGGCGAGACCGTGAATTTGCAATGACTTCTATACCATCATCTTCAAAGGTAAATTGATTCCGCGGGGCTGGTGAGCCAGTGTACTCGTCTTCAAGTAGATCATCGGGTATATCGACGTCGTGAAAAACGGGCAAGGGTGGAAGATCATCATCAGAATCAAGGCTGATCACTTCACGTGGTGTTTTGGATGATGAAGAGATGTTTGGATTTGGCGGTAACGAATTCATGGACGGCAATTCACGTCGCAGCTCTCTAATTTTACTTCGAGGAGATGGTGAGAAGAGTTGATTCATGACTGTTCGAGCACTTCTTCCAGGTGTCCGTTTGACAACTGATGATTTTGGAGGGGTGGCGATGTGGGTTTGACTACATGTAGTTTTTGGAGAAGACTAGAGGATCAGGAAAACCGAGATGTAAAAAAAAGAACGCACATAGGGTTTACATGGAACAGGGGTTGATGCTTGACCTCGGGCAATATTCAAGGCTTCCCTGACCGCGTTAGATTTTTCTTCTGCGTTTCGCCTGAAAAGTATCAGTAACAAAGATCGAATTAAACACTATACTTTATTTCCTTGGCTTCATTCATATGCATCTGCCAAATTTCAAAGGGCATAGTCTCCTGTATCATAACCAAATTGACAATTGCATCTTTGGCGCTAACAAGTTGTTTTTCCCAAAAGGAGACCAGAGGAATCAATCCTGACTCGGGTATCTTGCTGTTAGATTCGGGTTGAAGATTCAAAGCACGTTTGTATAAATGCTTGAAGTGTGTGAAGTCGATGAACCTAGACGCTCCGACGCTTTTGTAGAGTCTTGATGTGATGAATTGGATCTCGTGGGAGAATCTAAACCGAAAGGCGAGACTTGGAGAGGTCGACGATGAACTTCTTCCGATAGGTGCGGAGCGTCGCGATCATTGCTCATACTTAGTCTTGAGCTATTTTCTCTTGGCCGCAATGAGTTTGAAATGGATGGACGAATTTTATCTCGGGGAATGATACATGTTTTCCTGACCAGTTCATCGGAACCGGAATCACGAAGAGGGGTAGGACTAACAGGTCTTTCCATAGTCTCACAGAAGATATCTTTCGTGGGCGAACCAACAAATCCTGGTGTATCTAAAACTTCTGGTTCCAAATCAGACTCGCCTTCCGAATCTTTCACAATTCGCTTTGGGATATCCGGTATATTCCCAACTACAGGCGAACTCTTTCTTCGTTTCTCGAGATTCTTCCGAGGTGAGGTGGGTTTCCGTTTCGTGATATTGGGAGATATTTCCACGCCTAGGTAATCGTCGAAGTCGTGGCTGTCGAGAAGATTTATTTTCCGTGCTGATACAAGTATTTTGGGATCGATACGGGATACTGAAATATCGGGTTACTATCAGACATACGCGTAAAAGTACCATTATTACCGTGAGTCGCAATTTGTTCAGCCATACCACTGGAAGACATAAGACCTCCAACAACGTTGTCTATCGAGGGAAACACAAACTTTCTAATTGCATTAGTCGATTGTACAACTGGGTTAAGCAGCTTTTGATCGGGCTTGTGCTCGAATTGAGGCGGATGATGTAGTTTCTCTTGCGTAAACCAGGAGATCTGCAACTGCAGATTGTTTTTGGGCAAACCAATTGCCGCGGACATCAATTAGAATATGTAGACATATAATGATATTGAATATCCGCGTCGTACAATAGCAATTGAATTTTGGTGTTGACCTGATCCAAACTGGACTCTAGTACTCGTCACGCGTTTTATCTACTCATTCCTTGACACTGATATTTTCGTCTTGATAGAAAATGTAGATCTCCAAGTCAACATATTCAAGATAATCTTTGATATTTTACATTTGCGATTTTAGGTATTGACGTGTCGACGCACTAGAATTCGCGAAAACACGTGAATCTGAATAAAGTTTTTTTGGCAGTAGACGAAAGGGGTCTTGTTCAACTTCACAATTGGAAAATGCGGGAAATCCATTTTTCGTCAACGTTATTATCAAGTTCGAACAGGAATCCATTCCATTTAAAGAAACGAGATACAACGACTGCTACGATTGCTGAAATGGGAAACCGTTCGTCCGAAGAGAAAGTCCGTAAAAATGAAGGCGAGAAACCTCGGAAAAGAGTCGTTAATTTCTTTGGAGATGAAGATGACGATGACAAGAAAGAGAGGGTTGATGGGTTTAAAAAGATATTGAGGAACGAGGATGAGAGAAAGGGCCCGTTTATACCTCGCACGGATCTCGAAAAAATGAAGACAAGTGTCTGCGATAACTATTCAACCAATTCTACCACCTTCAAACTTGTAAAACAACCAAACGAGCAGATTTTGAACAGAGTATCAGACAACCGCAATAAGGATGGGATTGTGAATACTTTTGATTGGGGGTCAAAGTTTATATCAGATAAATCTGCAACAACATTCACCAAGAAATACCAACCACCCGTTCCAAACGACACAGAATGGCGGAGTTTAAAAGAAACAGCCAAGAAACTTAAACAAGAACGAGAGAAACTTCCAATATGGTCAGGTATCTATTCCATATACCACAAAAACTAATATTCAAAAGCTCAGGCATCTCTCATTGAAAAACTCGAATCATCTCAAGTAATAATAATCCTAGGCGAAACTGGTTCCGGAAAATCAACACGTACCCTCTTCAAAAAATAAAAAACACCAACTCTAGAAATTCCTCAATTTTTATTAAAAGCATCGTTTGCTCAAAAGGGTGTAATTGGAATAACTCAACCCCGTCGAGTCGCCGCTATCACCCTTGCAAAACGCGTTTCTCAAGAACAAGCAACTAAATTAGGCGATAAAGTAGGTTACTCAATCCGCTTTGACGACAAAACATGTTTTAAAACTCGAATTAAATATCTTACTGATGGAATGCTTCTACGAGAATTAATTGTTTCGAACGATTTAAAAGGGTATAATAGTATTATACTTGATGAAGCGCATGAACGGACATTGTTAACTGATCTACTTCTTGGATTTCTCAAAAATTTAATGAAAAGAAGGAAAGAGTTTCGGGTGGTTGTGATGAGTGCGACTATTCAAGGTGAGAGATATTCCAAATTTTTTGATGAGGCGGAGGTTTGTTTTGTGGAGGGCAGACAGTTTCCAGTTGATGTTTACCATTCTGTGTCTCCGGAAAAAGATTATTGCGATGCGCTTTTGAGGACGGTGTTTCAGATTCATGTTAATATGCCACCTGGAGATATTCTTGTTTTCCTGACGGGTAAGTAGTTTGTGTTTCAAAAGTTGACATTTATAGGACAAGACGAGATTGAGAATTTAGAAGGGTTGATAGTGGAGTATGGGCAACAGTTGTCTGATGATTGTATAAAGGTAATATTTTGATGAAGATGTTACTAACCGTAGATATTACCACTGCCATTATTCGCGTCTCTATCCCAGAGCAAACAAATGCAAGTATTCCAACCTGCTCCCGCAAATACACGTAAAGTGATTCTGTCAACCAATATTGCGGAAACCTCAGTTACTGTTCCTGGAGTGACTTATGTGATTGACACGGGACTCGTGAAAATCAAGTCGTATTCAGAGAAATCGGGGCTGGAAACGTTGACAGTGCAAGGTATTAGCAAGAGTTCCGCTAAACAACGGACTGGACGGGCAGGTCGAGAAGGCCCCGGCCGGTGTTTTCGATTATATACGGAATCAGCGTTTGACAAAATGGAGGAGGCAACGAGACCCGAGATTTTGAGATGTGATTTGGGAATGGCAGTGCTGATGTTGAAAGCACGCGGCGAGAAGAATATCATGGAGTTTGAGTTTATGGATATGCCTAGTCGTGAATCACGTATGAATTTTTCTTTTGTTGATTTGCGGGGCTAAGAATAGTGATTCGAGCACACGAGTTGTTGTTTGCGTTGGGTGCATTAGATCAGGCAGGGGAAATAACAACACTTGGAAAAGAAATGTCCGTGCTTCCGCTTGCGCCTGCTCTATCGCGGACTCTTCTTGCAGCCCGCGAAGCGAATTGCGTATCGCAAGTGATTGATATTGTCGCGTGTCTTTCTTCAGAAGCTATTTTTGTGACGCCGCAGGGTAAAAGGGACGAAGTGGGTGAAATTAGGGCTCGAGTAATGAGTTCGACGGGAGATCATCTTACATTACTCAATGTGGTGCGGCAGTACCTGGAGCTAGGGAGCAAAGGAGAGCGCAGGGTATGGTGCGAGAGGAATTTTATCAGCGGCCGCGGGATGAAGACGGTGACAGTGCAGACTGGTGTTTAGCCTGACTGATATCATAGGATGTGCGGAAACAGCTGCAAGAGTACTGCCAGAGGTTTGGGATAGACTCGGGGGCGGCAGACGATAGCGAAAAAATTTTAAGGTGTTTTTTGAGCGGGTTCAGCAGCAACACGGCGCTGTTACAGGCGGACGGGAGCTACAAGACTGTACAGGGCCAGGTAAATTGGTGTTAAAGTAAAGCTGACTGCAGATTATTCATATCCATCCGGGGAGTACGATGTTTGGGAAAAAAGTGGAGGCAATCGTATTCAGCGAATCCGTGTATACGACCAGGGCGTATGTGCGCAATGTGTCTGGAATCCAAGCGCAGTGGCTGCAGCAGGTCATTGGTCATTATCTTAGACAGTCATAACCGCATCGTCGATATACATAGAACGTCGATGTAGATCAAGTTTGAGTTATAAAAACTTCATGCATCGTGTTTCTAGGTGAATGTCGCGGCAGGGGGTAGAGCAGTAGTGCGAATGGCACCGCACACAGAGATAGCGGCCCCAGTAACTACAAACGCCGCAGAGGTGTCGAGGTGGGTAGACAGATGGAGGAGCAGCTGCCTTTACATAGGAACAGTTTGAGCCCTGTATATGAGCGGCGAGCGGGAACTGCAAGTACAGCTTCGTCGAGGAGGTTTGCAAATGTCTTTTTTGAGGCAAGCAGTTTCTTAACCGCGGGTGAGTGTTTTTTCTTTGGAGGATCTGAATAAGCGGCTATAGAAGACGGAGAGTACTTCGGTGTTTGGGCAGGTCGATCTTTGTGTCTGTGTAATTGTCCTTGTCGAGATCTGCGAGATGGCGTGCTACATGACGGAGGTATGACATTCAATGGGATTGATGTTGAATATAGTTGAGTATATAGAGCTGAATGTAATATAGCAGAGTTGAGATAGCGGTGTAAGGAATAGAGCCAAATGTGAATACAAAATAAAAAATACATATCAACCACCACTGGATGCCCACTACTCGATGCTACAGCGGCGACTAGCAACATGCTCTTATTTTCACCATCATTTCCATTCCAATCTTCGTTCTAATCCTAATTCTCGTTCTAATATTCATCCTGATACTCATCCTGATATTCACTCACTCCTCCTTTCCCACCTCAAACACAACAAATACCCCGAATTCAATCGCATCCTCCTCAATATCCTGCCTATACATCCGCGCATCCTCCCGCCCATCATCCAGAGCTGCAACTCGCCAAAACCCCTTGAATGCATATTCAATCTCATCATTTGTGCAAAAATACCCTTCGTCGATACTATCAACCACCTCATCTTGGGCCGAGCAATAAAACTACGACATGTCTCCCTCGTCAAACGCATCATCGAATCCACTCCTCATCCACCAGCCGCTCTCCTCGCATCCGCCTTTGAATTCTTGTTGTGTTTCCAACACAAATCAAAAACAAACGACATCCACCCTTCAAAACCTCTCAGATCAATATTCATGGCCCTCGATCCGCAAAGATTAAACGATGCTCTAAGAATCCTCATCGCTCGAATCCAGACAAAGCGCCGTCATAACGCCTGGAACATCGATCACTCTCATGTATTAATCAAAACAATTAGATATTTCAACCAAACAGTCATTGATCTAGACGTCCAAGCCCTCATCATTGGTCAATTCCTAAACAACGACACATCCCTCCTCATCAAATTCCTAAATATGTCCTGCTTCAGAAATGAAGTGATCATCGGCACAATAAATCACCACCTCCGTCTCCGTCGTTTTCACTTTTCTAAAAGTCAAGTAATGTCGACAGAAAATCCAGAAACGATGCTAAACAAACAAGTCTCCCCACCTCAATTCTTTGCCCAAGCAATTTTAATCTTGATTCACCGTCCGGTTATATATCCCGATACCCAAACAATAGCCAGTACTCCAGGCTCGACCAAATTCGACACCGACACTCGTCCCATCCTTTCCAAAACAATTCGTTCATTTTTACACGAAATTCATCTTGAACCCATGTTTGAATTTCTATTTTGTCTAACATCAGCCGACGTCGCTCTAACCGAACCAGAAATGTACATCATAGTCCATGGCCTAACAATCCTTCGAAGTCGCTTCGATTTGGCATACGACGTAATCACCAAATCAAACAATTTCTGCATATCCCCTCGAATCTACAGAACCTTTATTCAGTCTTCTTCCCTTTTATGTCCAAAGTATACTTTTTCCATATACAAAATCATGGTGAAAAGACGCATCAAGCCTTCAAAAGCACTCTTGAATCACATGGCTGTAAATTTTGCACGGGCAAAGGGCTTGGGAACTACCAACGCGACACATCTAATTATGCGTATTCTTTGCGAATTTAAGCGATTAAACTACTTTGGCAGTAAAATCACTGCGGGGGCCATTTTAAAAATTGCCGTATTGAGGGGAGAACGAATTAGTACCGAGCGATGGAAATGGGCGCTCTCTGTGGCGAGGATGTGGATTTCGAGAAGGAGTATGGTTATGATTGGGGTTATTGCGAAAAAGAGGTACAATCGGGTGATGACTGTTGTGAAGTTTTCGAGAAAGTACAAGTATGCGATGACGATGTTTACTCGAGTTGCGCTGAGAGAGATGCGGTGTACCAGCAACCAGAGAGAAAGACTGAGACTGAATTATCAATCGAGGAGGCTTGAAATTCGCAAAACTCGTAGACTGAATCGTGCCGTACAGATAGAAGAACAGCTGAGTATTAAAGATGGAGAAACTGTTGTATAATTCAGAGACCTCATAATGGTCAGGTTGAAAGGATCTGGATGGTGCCTGGTGCCTATGTATTGAATATCATATTTGTGTTTTATTTACCCTCACTCTGTTCCGCCCTTCCACAACATGACACACGAGTTATCTCCACAAACACAAGACTTTGTAAGAAAATGTGTCCGTCTCAAAATTCTTGCCTACAAAAATACAGGCTCGGTGCCTAGAACCTCTTGTATCAATCAACGCGACGATTCGCAATTAGACGCCACGATCGCACTACTGAACGAAAAAATAAACGAACACAAGGATGCAATCAACCATATTAAAACACAGCAATCTTTACAAGACACGGTAGATTAGTCCGAATATTCACATCTAATGGCAGATAATCTCAAATGAAGAATCTACAAGCTCAATAATCAATGCATATAAATCTGCCATCACGACAACTTTTATTCCCGACAAAGATAGTTTGATTCCAAGCATCCTCAACAAGAAGAATTTACACACAACTGTACGTGAAGCAGGTGAATTGAGTAGTACGGTCATCGCTTCAATTCACGAAACGACAAGTCTTCTTTCACGGTATACTTGTTTGTCTCCAGATGCTGAATCAAGGCGCAAGGAATATTTACGAGAAATAAGCGAGATTCACGATGGATTGCAGCGGCGATTGGAAAATATTGAGCAATCTTCGGGCGACTCGCTCCACGATATAATAAGGTACATTACTCCAATTTCCACGACTAAATGTCTAGCCAACATGAAGAAAAAATAAAAGAAATTGAAAAGGATGATATTTATATAATGGGAACATTGAGAACGTTTATCGATACCACCATCGTGCAATTACTGGATGCTGAAAATCAGGGGTCGCAGATTGGATATCTTGATATACCAACAAACCGCAAAAAACAAGAAACACTAGATAAATATCTTGGAGTCGGTGAATCTACAGTTAATTCCTCACTCGGAGATGAATTCAAGGAAATATTAGAGGTGAATGCGTTTCTTTTATACCGTCTGATCACCCCCATAGAATTTATTGAATTCAGTTGTGGTTGAGGGTGATGAGTGGATTTCAGTGGGCGGTGATTCGAGTGTTGTTCGTTTATTGGTGAGAGCTGGTATCGCTGTTTTGAACCCCAAAAACACTAATCAAATCAAAATGGCTCCGTTTTACAAAGAAATAGGCGAGTAATTAACTTTTTTGTAATGGTTGGATTCCAATTGATATTATCTAGTCTTCTGGTAATCACCAATGTGAGTTCAAGTTACATGTATTACTACAGATTCCTCGTATTATTTATGACCTGCATCTGGTAGCTCGTGTCCGATTCTCGGCGAACCCCGGATGAACATTTGACTTGAATTATTTTCGCCCAGATAATTGGAGGCCCTCGGATTATTGAATGAACACTATTGTCGCTCGTTTTAGTGTCCGGCCGTCGAATTATACTAGAATATTCAAAAATATTCAATATGTTACCACAAAATCTGTGAGGAAACTAGAGAAAGCGTACGATCCGGTACATCTCCATTTTTGTATTCCTACTCACTTGTATCCCAGGCAAGGGTAGAACAAGGATGGTACGATTGGTGGGAATCACAGGGGTGCTTTCAAGCATCTTCAAGATCCCAGCCATTAGGAAAGATCAGCATGCTTCTTCCTCCTCCGAATGTTACCGGAAAGCTACACATTGGGCATGCTTTAACGTTGAGTATACAAGTGAGATTAAGAATCATCATTGTGTCTGATTTAATAAAGGATGCACTTGCGAGATGGTACAGAATGAGCGGATATCAAGTTTCTTGGAGACCTGGTATTGATCATGCCGGAATTGCAACTCAAAATATCGTTGAGAAAGCATTGCGAAAATCCAGAGGGGTGCGCTCCTTTCACCTCAAATCAGAATATTAAGCATTGAGAGATTGGCAGAGACGAATTGGGCCGGGAAAAGTTTACAGAACAAGTCTGGAAGTGGAAAACGGAATATAGCAGTGTTATTACCAATCAAATTGTATGTCCGTCCATCTCTATCATGTTGATATTCGGCAGAAAAAGCTTGGAGCTTCATTAGACTGGGAGAACGAATTCTTTACACTCGATGAACCGAGATCATCCGCGGTTAATACTGCTTTCATAGTTTTATTCGACCAAGGCTTAATTTATCGTGGGAACAGAATGGTCAATTGGTCTTGCAAACTCGGTACAGCGATCTCGGATATCGAAGTCAACTACGAGAAAGTTACAGAGAGCAAGATATTGTCAATAGAAGGAGGTGCGAACAGGTATGTATCATAATGGCCCAGGTCAATTAATTGTACAGTATTGAGGTCGGCGTCCTTCATTTTATTGATTACCCCCTCGTTCATGCTCTCCCTGGACTAGACAAAATTACTGTCGCAACTACGCGACCTGAAACTATATTTGGAGATCGAGCTATAGCTATTCACCCAGACATTCCAAGAGCAAAGGTACCTCCTGATTATATAGCCAACCTTATCATCAGGAACTTGTTCAAAACAAAGTCCGACATCCATTGATACCTGGCCTTGAATTGCCGATCATTGCGGATAGAGACTTTGTCGATCCTGAACTCGGAACCGGAGCCCTCAAGATTACACCCGCACATGATTTGGAAGACTATGAATTCTCAAAACGACACAAAATTGAAACTGTAGCTATCTTTGATGGCAATGGAAAGATGACGAAGAGCTGCGGTATGCAAGAACTCGAAGTACTCTCAAGCTCGGCCTTTATTAATTTGACAGGGTCTGGATAGACTTGCTGTTAGAGCGAAAACATGCGATTTGCTCAATAAAAAGGGACTGTACTCTGGAAAGAAGAATCACACAATGCACCTGGCCCGATGTTCCCGATCTGGAGACATTATTGAACCAATGCTTCGACCTCAATGGTATAAAAATCGAACCAAGCGGGGCTAACTGAGCAGGTTCATAATGACCACACCACTTGCTGAGCGTGTTCTTGATGATCTCAAGAGACAGGTACCTCGTTTTACACCATCTTGCTCTTCCAAGATTTGGGAACAATGGCTTGGAAACGTTCAAGATTGGTGCATTTCCAGGCAACTCTGGTGGGGTCATCGTATTCCAGCATGGAACATCAAAGGAACTGAACAGTGGGTTGCCGCCCAAACTGAAGGAGAAGCCAGTAAAAAGGCTGGCGGAATGCCAATTGTCCAAGACGAGGATGTTTTAGACACTTGGTTCTCGTCTGCGCTACTCCCGTTGTCGGCTTTTGGATGGGATGGGAAAGCAGTACCCGTTCAGTTTGGTTTGCAAGACATTGCTAAATTATAGTCTAACTACCCACTCGATATTGTGGAAAGTGGTTCAGACATCTTGTTCTTTTGGCTTGCAAGAATGGCCTTACTCGGAACACACCTTACTGGACAAGCTCCGTTTAAGGAGGTATGGCTACACCCTATGGTATGCGATTCCCATGGCCGGAAAATGTCGAAATCACTGGGAAATGTGATTGATCCTTTGCACATTATCAACGGAGTCTCGAAGGAGCTCTTGGAGACGGAAATCCACAATGGCAACCTCTCCCAAAATGAAGTTGAGCGTAGTCTGGAAAATATCAAGCAAAAGTTTCCTAAGGGCATCCCAGCGCTCGGAACAGATGCTCTCAGATTCGCTTTGGTCGACTCTACTATTCAAGTACTTCCCTTTCTCCTTCCAGTCTAACTTACAGTCCAGAAAGATATGTATGGATGAAAATAATGTCAAGTCAGCGCGAGCTTTAATCTCTAAACTGTGGAATGCATTCCAGTTTTTTCAAGTGTATCGTGATAAAGCTATTGCCTCTGGTCTTAACGAACATCATTTTGAACATCTCCCACAACCTCTTTTGCATGATATATACATTATGGCAAAATTATCCGAGGCTACTAAAGCATCTGTGGAGGCGTTTGAGAGCAAGGCCTTGTACGAAGCAACAATAAAACTGCGATCCTTCATTATCGACGATCTTTGTGGTATTTACCTCGAGTTCAGTAAAAGAGGGATGTGGGATTTGAAAGAGAATTCCGATTCGAGCGTCAAATTACAGTCAGGAAAGTCTCTCAAAACGTTGTATATGTGCATGGCAACGTGCCTGAAATTATTACACCCTTTGATGCCGTTTGTAACAGAGGTATATTTCCAGTTTCCCATCGACACGAGCTTATTAACTCCAGGAAATATGGCAAATGATGGAAACTGAGCCGAATCGTCCATCAATAATGCTTTCGCCTTATCCACAGATTGATGCATTTCCTCAAGAAATGCCCCAGTGGATATGCAGGGTGATGAAAAATGTTGTGGATGTGATTGCATCATTCCGAGCTCTACGCGAAAAGCTTCAAATTCCTAAAGCTAATGATTCTACTGGATTCGTTCAAATCACTGGTTACATGAAAGAAGATGGACTTGCTGTTGCTAGCTTTGATGAATACAAGGACGAGATTGCAAGACAGACAGGAATAGGGAAGATACAACTTGTATTTTCAGTATGGTGTTTTCTTGACCTCTACTAAATATGCCAGGATGAAAGCACACGCGGGTTGGTTGGCAATGTTATCTCGTCGGATCTGGCGGTCCACTTACTTTATACCAAAGAGGACACAAAAACGAAAGACCTGAATCATGATCAAATAGAATATCTGCAAAAAGAGCTCAATTTGTTGAAAGCACGTCTGCAGCTACCTAAATATATCGAAAAAGCACCCGCCGAGGTCCGAGAAAAAGACAGAAAGCGTCTAGAAACTCTCGAGCGACTATTTTCCCCAAACCTGCGCTAAAATATGGGGCCAAAAAAGTCGCGCACATCAAAAGATATCTGGAAATCTTCCGTAGTAAAACAACATTTCAAAACACCGCACCGCCGTGGATAAACAATCTTCCTTCTTCTTTACCGATCCATTTAACAACATGATTCGCGCTTTTAACAAGAGAGTTTGTAGAAATTTGAGGATTTGCGACGCAATACATTTCAAATAATGGCGTAACCTATCCAGATAAGCATCACAGACAATTTCGACAAAAAACCCAGGCGACTGTTACTGCAAATGGCGTTCGAAGACAATGAATTTTAGTCAGTGCGCTTTTCGTGTGCACTAATCCATGAATTTTCGAGTATAAAGTCATTAGCCGTCTACGATTTCTCGGTTCCTCCAATGCAGCAGGAAGGCTCGGCATTGTGAACTGCACAAGATCTTTTGATTTGTACAGAAAATGCTGTAACCGAGGTATCTGTATATCAACTAGACTTTTAGATCAATCAAGTCAGATGATTGTACATGTGCTATACCGCCCTTTTTCAATTGTATTCTTTAGAATATGAAGTAGACCTTTACGTTGCAGTTGCTAGAACATGAACAAGAAAATGACTTGGTTGAGGTACATCAACAATGTTCTCCTTAACCTCTCTCATTGAAAAGAACTCTTCCTTGCCCGCAGATAGCAAGACAAGGCCGACTTTATTGGCGATAAATGAGACATACATATGCAGGAATCCTGTCGAATCGAATTTGGGAAGGCAGATAGGTATCCAATATTCACCTCCTTCGTTGAAAGTAGTCGAATTAAAAAGCATAGAAAATATAAGTTGTAAATCTAAAGGATGCAAAGAGTGCTTTCGGGGTCGAATAACACTGACCAGCCGTCCGTCTACAACAAGCAGGCCGTATAATAAGTTCTAAGCATTAGTATGACATCTAATATCGCAGGCTACAGGATGTTTTGCTTCCAGTAGCGCAGAATCAATTCTTAGACGCTCTCTTCTCCTTATCTTTAAACATTCAATCGCGCTTAGCATGACTGGAAAATCGCCCCGAATCATGGCATCTGAAAGGCCATCAAGGAAGACTTCGGTGCCACCAAGCAACATTCTCAAGTCAAAATTGTCCCGGTTTTCGAATGCACGTGAAAGTTGTGCAAGGGTCAGAGTACTTAAAATTTGATTGTGAAGAATGTCGAGTTGTACTTGTAGCTAAAGTTTAGCTTATACTAACGAGATAAGGGACCTGATAATCTGTCTCACCAAGTGAAGATATTGCAACAAAGTATAATGGTCCTTCAAGCGAGACGAAGAATCGTGTATCGCCAGCCACAAAACTCCTTTGATGGTTATCACGGGCCTGAGATAATTTTGATGATACTTTAGAGGATCTCTATCTTCTAGGAAAAAGCTGATTATGGTTTGTAATACACCCATATAAGCCATCGATAAGGATTCGTCGCCAAATCGACTGTAAATTGGCTTTCCGGCGCTCGAAAGAATAAGAAAGTGCTTTTTCCGTTTAAACCACATTTGTATCCTCTCCTCTAAATAATTAGAAACGCAGGCAAAAAATAATTGTACCGTCCCCCAAGTCTTCGGAAATGGCGAGTGAATCCTCTGATGTTATTGAAAAAGTATCCGATGTATCATGTATAGCGAGACTTCTCAAACTCCTCATACTCTTTGTACTCCGTAAACTTCGGAACGAGTTTCTTCGGTCAAGAGTCATTGGAGTTAAGTGTTTATCTAGATCATGATCGAGAATATTCCCAAGCATGGATTCAGCGCCGGTTACCGTACGAACCGTGGGAGCAAAACTCCTGACACTTGCATCATCTATATCTTGCAAAGAATCTCCAGTTGCAAAATCATTTTGGGTAATGAAGGCTGTAGTTGGTCTTGGGTATTGAAACGGCAAACTTGAATCTTCAGGACCACCCTGGTTTCCCAAAGCGAATGCTGCTGGTATATCCAGTAATGATTTGCCTCGGTTAGATATAGTTATTGTGGTTGGTCTTGACTGTGAAACTTCTGATCTTGATCGTTGGATGCAAAATCCTCCAAGGCCAGGTGTGATTCTGGGTTTTGACTGATTCAAAATATTGACTTTATCGCTTTTGGTAGCAACATTCGAGATCTGAATTTCTGAATCGGATCCTTGTACATCGTCATCCTTTCTCTGCTGCATTCTACGAAGAGAACTACAAGCAATCTTGAAATTTGGGATTTATGGGCGGAACATTGCTGATTTACAGTAATTAACTCAATCAGGCAAGAGCCACCTACACCAATCTCCAATTCGATCCTATCACCCAAAGAATGATAATAATCCAAATGAATAAAATATGCTTTAGAAAACAATGATGTGACTCTAATCCCAATTTGCAGTCATGATTTTAGATTTTTTGTATTTTGAGAAGCACAACTGTAAGTTTACCATTTCAACGCCATTCAGTCTGATGAAATCATCGAATTCTCACTATTATTTTCATAATTTATCCTCAACTGGATGTCTCTTGGCATACGGAAGAATCTATGTTCTCCGCTGCTCGAAACAGGTACTGGTCATGCAATTGAATTAGGAGTTTAATAGCGCAAAAGGAATAAATGACTATTATCACAGCGCGTCATGTAGATTCTCTGGTACTATGGCAAGAATATCTGAATTATAATATTTAGTTCAAGATGCGTCAAAGATCTTGTTCATACTGCACTTTAATGCCCATCTGATGTGGGATTGCGTTTATCCTCCAAATTAGAATAACCGCGCTTTATACAACCATCAATTGTCTTTCCCCAAAATAATATCTAGAATCAGCCGACAATTCTGATGTATGGCAGAGAAACTAAACCTTGACTCGCCGTTGACTTTGTCAGCTCTGTTTCCCGCAGATTCTAGATCAATATCGCCAACAAGAGGTACCCTCTCCACGAGACCATTAGTGATTGTTACAGAGCGTTCAGATCCGAATAAAGATGCAAAATACAAAAAGTTCTCTCTAGCGATAAATAGAAGTTTGTCTACCTTTGAGGTTACTCAGGAATGGGCAGATTACATATCTTTCCTCTCGAGACTTCTCAAGGTATCCAGGGCGGGTCAATCATATTTAAGGCACTAGGCATTACATCTCGGCTCGGCATTTCGACATATTCCGTATAAAGTTCAAGTCGCTGGAAGACTTGCTCAATGCCTGGATCCATCGTTACCGTCGGGAGTTCACCAGAGGACTTTAGAAGTATATGATTTCATATCCAGACAGCTGGGAGTAAATTTATCATGGAAACAAATCTAATGTCTTATAGAGGGATTACCTAGGACGCGAATTGCATATCTGGACACCCGGTCTGGTTCCTTTATTTACATATGCTTCTATCAGCGTCAGGGTTTCGTATCTAATTTCTCCTCAAAAAACTCACGAATAGCCTCATCTGCTTACTCTCTTTGAACAACATTACATCGCTCTCGGAACATACCTGCGACCATGTGCTAAGTCTTTGTTACTGGCACTTCTTCCAGCTATTGAGGAAGAAACAGGAGAATTTTTCGAAAGAACGTTCGCCTGTGTTGATGGCATTAGAACAGCACTGGACGATGATGCATACTTTTGGCAAAATATTTGGCTTACTATTATCAGTGCGAGTGGTCGAAGACAAGGTGCTTTAGTATACTTGTCCAGAAAGATGCCAAAACTTTCAACCACAGTTGATGGTTCCGGTTTCACTTTATATCCCGCTGAATTTGTAGATGCAGAGTCTTCAGTTATCAAACCCGATCCAACGCTCATGACTCGGGCATTTTGTGCTGGCTTATCTGATTCGGAGCTCTTGGTTCAACGAGGATTTTTAGATCTGTTGGTGACGAATGTACCGCTTGCATCTCCGCTTCTTCAAGAGTAATGGCTTTATAATATGAAATATTGATGTTGAAGAACCATCCCAAAAAATGACCTCCAACGTTTAGTTTTAAGCGCTACATTGGTTGTTCTTCGCCGTGATCTTTCTCTCAATCGGAGACTATGGAGATGGTTTTTGGGACCGGAAGAGGAACATGTCGATCCTGAACACTTTCAAAAGTTCGGATTGCAATATTTACTAAGCGGACTGAACGAAATACTCGACCCTGAGCTTTCAAATACACGAGATCTGGTTAGGCCTTTTCGAATTTGTCTTGCCTTGTTGGATTACTGGGAAGTAGGCGGGAAAGTTATCTCGATTATGTTCTTGCCCTGCATTCAATATCTTCAAACAGTGCGAGTGAATCTCGAGGGAAAGCAATTGTTTGATCAATATGAAGAAGTACAACGAAGCGCAAAGATGATGTTTAATGGGATCGAAGCGCCTTTAATATGGGGATGCATCTCTACCCTTATTCATAAAGCATTCGAAGGGCAAATTAATAATTTCGATTTGATCAGTCTTATCATTTCGACTTTTGATATTGCAGAAGAGGAGATGGTCACATCTTTGATACCGATGACACTTCTCGATCTGTTAGTGACACATTCCCGAACAAAAGCTGCCTCAGAGATTGGAATCAAAAGTTTTCAACTTTCAGTATCTTTGCTACAGCTTATACCTGCACGAGTCTTTACTTTGGAATCACCAGATGTTACATTCACTGATACCAGGCAGCTCGCAGAGTATATTGCACGATATTTCAAAGCTGGGCAAGAACAGAGCGCCTATACATCAAAGACTCTTGTCATGCCTCTTCCTAACTCGCAGGTCAGAGATATTTTAGTTGTGACGACAATAACCATCTTGAAAAAGGAACTAGAATCAGTGGAGCATATCTTGAAATTCCTGGCAGATGTTTTGGGTTCTTATACACGCATTGAGCTTCAGAGTGCTCGATCTATCGTGCAGAGTCTATTGGATGTCCTGCGGGACCAAAAAATGGAAAGTTTTGCCATGATATCTACAACAATCACTACAATCATGAGGTTTCGCTCTATGCAAGCTTTCGCAGCATCGGACTTACGCAAGGATAACCAAAACCTGATTGTTGACAAGGTACCATTCTTCACTGTTTGATTACGGATTAAATCTAGACTTGGGCCCTTCTTGAACCGCGGAATCCACGATATCACTTGGAAGGCACAACATTCTTCTGGAAAATTGTCGATATTCTCGGTGTCGAAATATGTCGGTCGCGGATATCATATTTCCTCTCAAACACTGACGATAATATGAAGACTCTAGCAATTCAATCATTTTCTGTATTGTGGAATCTGAGTGGTAAATAATAAAACTCATTCCTTTTGCCTTCTGACAGCAAGTGAACGAAAAAAGGTTTTCGGATGTTCTTGCCGGGCCAGTATATGAAGTCTTGGAGACATTCAAATCAAATCATCCGACAGCTCGACTTTGTGCAAAGCGTTGGCTCAAAGCTCTCGGTGCTTCAACGAGCAGGTATTGTACTTGCACTTGTCGACAGACTCTAACCCGGAGACTTATGGACATCATTTTAATGAGAATCTTGCAGTCCTCTATCTTGAAGTCGCCATCATTAACTACTGTTGAGGATATACAAGTTATGGCCTCTATTATTGATCGGGACGATGATATCAGTAATCTCCTGACCCTAATTCAAGCGCTTGAAGCTATTCTGGAAGTTGGACAAACAAAATTATTAAGTTATCTGGCCGCAGAAATGTTTTCTTTCACCGATGACCGTGTCGAGCTTCTTTTATTGCGTATGATTTCCGTGGTTCCATAAATTAAGCTCAAGGTGACTTCAAGACAAGCGGATTGACCTATTCCCAACTGCTCCTTGCAGTGTTATCAAGATAACTCCTCGCCTCGACACCTTTGCTAAATATTAGGATTGTACAATGTCAGATATCAGACCCTGATGACCTAAACAGAATACAAACACTAGTTCCCCTCCAGCTGGCATGCTTAAACAACCTCAATCGTCTTATTTCTGCTACCGAAGACAATTCTGTTACAGATACTGAATTACTAAATGTCCTGATGCAGAAGCTTTTGCAAAGTGCTACCGGAACCTCACCATCTTTGCAGCCATATATCCTTCAATCTGCTCACGGTCTACTTAAAAAGCAACTGAGTTTGAATTCTGCTTCGCCCAGCCTCAGCGATTCATATTCAGCTACTGAGCAGGACACAAAACCTATGTCAGAGCTTGCAGCTCTCATTCTCCGGTGTTTTACGGTCGGATTTTCTTCCAAGGATAGCCGTCCCTACCTAGCGGAATGGATTGGATTTATGTCAAGTTGTTTCCATATCTTCGACATGAATGTCTTCCAGGTTTCGTTCATTTTGATCGCCTGTATTTGCCAGGAGATTCGAATAGCGTTCCAAGAACTTTCGTCCCGGCCGACAGATGATGATGTCCATTCAGTATTATCCGCCACGATACCTGATATTGTCCTGTTCATGGATGGTTTGGAACGCCTGATTCCAAAAGGCCATGAAGCATTGCAGATAGAGGAGAAGCTGTTGGAGGAACGGAAGGTTCAAGAAAGCGGATCTTTTTTCGGGAATGTTCTTTCTGGTGTTTTTTCATCAGAACCTATAGCAACTTCAGGAGCGGGACCCAATGTAAGTATCTCTTATCACAATATGATCTAATTGAAAGAATCGGTTCACTATTTCCCTATGTCACCAAGATATTCAGAAATTAGGCTTTGATATCTGGGCATGGACAGAACAAATAAGGATTAAGATGAAACCTGCTACCTCGAGTTCTCTAGCTACTATCATTTCACGGCTGTCAAGTCGAAGTAAAAGACTACTGACGCAAATGTATTTGATCGAATCAACTTGGACCTTGGAAATTTTCATTGAAATCTGGTCTCGAATTGGAATAAACGTAGGGCTTGGAAAGTGTTATTAATTAACATGGTCAGGCAGTAATCTACCCTCGTATCTTTAGTTGTATCCAGAATATTTCGGATTTCGATCCAAAGCAACCGATACTGACGCTTCTCAGCTGCATCACGAGTCGGTCAAATAATCGGACGGCCATCGACTTATTAAACAGCAGGAAGTCGCCGGCCGTTGAGCTGTACGTTCCAGTTTATTTCTGTAACCAACTTCTAGCTCTGAACCTCTCGTTATTGACTTCATGACCGAGTTTATGCGGACTCTCGATGAAAGTGCTATCGTTATATATTGGAACGAAGTGACAAAATTCTTAAGAGATGTTGGTAATGCATTGCCTGTGTATCGTTCTTCCATTGCAAGTCTTCTACGGTTAGTGACTGTTTCCGGGAGAATATTGGTGATGTCGCCATTGCAAGAACAAAAGAAAGTCAGAAAGGAATTCACAGTATTTGCTATAATACTGTCACTGAGCTAAACTTTAGGATTTATATAACCGTATAGTACTATTTTCTCTTCCTATAGCATATACTGCTGCGAATTCTGAAAAATCAAGACGTGATTCTCTGTCAAAGAGAACAGGTTTGTCTCGTGTTTTATCCGTCTTTTGACAGTTCGAAGCACGAGCTGTCCTCGAGTTCGGTCTTGCAACTCCACCATCGAAATCACCGGCACCCCCAGGCGATGATGTCTTGCAACAACTTATCGAAGTTGTCATTGAGAATATTCACAGTGTTGTTGGCGAGCCGGATCGTATACAGTACATATGTACCCAGATTCTCAATCTTCTTGTTTCTCCGATGCTGCGTAGCAGAAACTTGCATTGTCCTTTTTCTGCTTGTACTAATGCAAGTCCAACAAACGTAGATCCGCGCATAGTCGAGATCTTCCGATTAGTAACATGTATACCGGGAACCTACAAAGTGTGGCGGAAAGAAGTTTTCGACTTGATCAACGAACGGGCCTTCTTTACCATGACACCCCAAGGCGCTCGTTTATGGCTACCTTTTGGAAAGCAGTTGTATACCGCCGAGAAGGAGCGTGTTGTAGAACTTGTTGCCCGTCTCGGCGCAAGCAACCAAGCTGGGCTATTCGGGACTGCAGAACAAGAAACCCTCCAACGACAACTTAATTTCCGACGTCTCGAGTTTGCATTGCTCTGTTGTGAGACCGATGAGTTTCTCATATACCTTCCAACAATTAAAGAAAAGGTTAACGAAGTGGTGCGCAGTACCCCATCAGACAGTATTCGAGGTGAAATCTATTTATTATTCCAAACAATACTTCTCCGATTTTCCTCAGTCCATTTACAGTCGTTTTGGCCAATCATCTTTACCGATCTCCAGATGATGCTTTCGTATATGGTCGAAGAAGCTGCGATACAGGAAAGAGACCATAGCAAGAGTCTCTTCGAAGCGTGTAAGCTTCTGGATCTGATTTTAGTTCTTTCTCCGGAAGACTTTCAGATGTAGGGTTTTTTTGGCCTTACTTGCTCATTACCAGGCACGAATGGATCTTCATAACAGATACAATGGACGCAATATTTAGAATGCCAACGTCCGAACCAAATGCCTGGATTGATAGACTTTCTTATAGATTGGGAGTTTCAAATACGACGAATTATCTTCTTCCCAGTACTGAGGTACGTGTGACCTTTTAGTATACTAGTCCAACTCTAGTCAAATTCAGCTTCATCGCAAGTAACGACGGCTAGAAGAAAACCGTTGCTAGTTGGTAAGAATATCACAGAACTTGAACAACTGAAGCCATATCTCAATCGTCTCAGTATTCTTGCATACGAGGCAACTTATGCAATGCAATTGCCAGATATAGATGCTTGTGAAGAAGGGCTTTATCAGGATTTGTTTGCACGGAATCAAGTTTAGGTGAAAGCGGGGTGGTTTTTATAAAGTTTTGAACAGTTATGATAGGAAAATGATATGTTACAAGGCTTCATGCCTTGGTTAGTTTGAAACAATTGCATGGATGAACTTCTTATCTTGTCGGAGCAACTTGGTACGCAACTTCAAGGTCTATATCACAAGATCCCTTGATTCTATTATACAGTTCCGTATTTTGAAAGGAGTAAAGGCAAAGAAAGAAATCAACAGAAACTTCTTTGCCTGATCGTTGCCTTGCAGAATTGCCAATATTGTATAGAACAGTTATATTTGAATGCTTACATACCATATCAACAAGAGATAGGTCACCCTGCCAGGCGACAGTAGTGGCGACATCAACGTTTACAGTGAGGAAACCTATCAAATAAGTATCAGAGAACAAAAAGATTATGTTGCCTTGTGAAGGTCGAAGTGATTGAAAAATGCCTCTCCAGGCTTGGAGAGCTCCAGTGAGAGGCACTGCATTGTGCTCTTTGTAAAAATTCTTAGAACTACCCATGGTGAAAAATTTGAGGGTGGGGGTTTGAGGCAAAAGGTTGTTGAGTGCCATAAGCCCTGGGTAGTTGGTATTGGCCAGCAGTTGATCAGAATATTACCTTGAGGAACTTGTCCATCCTTTCGATATCGCTTGAGGAGGAATTGGTGGATGAATTCAAGGTTTACTTGTGAGGAGTAGGCAATTTTCACCGTCAGCCGGTCCCTTTCAGTAGCGGTTTTCGGATCAGAACCACTGATGGTGGTTTCAAAGGCAATTTCAGTGCCAAAAGGTAACTTTTTGCTGCACCACGCAATGTGCCGGCCTCGAAAATTTAGAGTCGGGGGATGGCAGAGACATACCATCAAAGATGACCTTGTTTTCTCCAAGGGCAGTCTGAACATAGGACGTCGCCAAGAAGCTGTTATTTAGCTCAAATAACACTAATATACGTACCTCTGTTTTTAAAACAAAAGATAACAGATGGCGAGTGTCCCGTAGCAACTTATATGTGCGTTCCTTTCGTATCTCGTCAAAGAGCTTTTCGATACGTTTCATCCAGTGCTTTATATACTCCACTCGACGCTTATCTTTACAACGCCTTATCAAACCGATCATCTTTTCGACGCCGTTCGATACTTGAATTTATGAATGTTTCTAGATAAACAAGGATCTTTTCTGCCTGCAAAAGTCTCCTAGTGATATCGGAAATAGCTTTTGAGAACTAGATGATCCTGAAAGTTTCTGTTGATTTTCGATTGAAAAGTATCGTTTCAAGGAAGAAAGAATTTCCATGCTTGAGCTGGACTTTAGTGATCGTTTAACGGTGCCGCTGAAGGTCTTGAAGGGCCAGGCTTCCGATAAAGACTGAAGGGTATGCCCATTGAGAGGGGAATGAAGACTTGAGATATTTGATACGAGGTTTTCTAAATTAGATCCAGTGCTAAAGAGCAGACTATCCGGATGACATCCAAAACAAGGACAAATAGCTGATGTGACGTTGTCAATCAATGGACGGTTTAACGTGATAATCTATTGGGCATACGTTTCCATCTAACTAACAGAGAACTCGTTACAAAAGACGGTCGAAATCAAGCGGGTATCGAGCTCTCACATACGGTGTTTCTCGCTTTCCAAACGTGAGTAGAGCATATATCTGAGAGTCAGTTGTTTTAACCAATAGATTCTCTTACAAAGCCATTTGGTTGCATTCTTGGGTTCCTGTAATAGTAACAAGCCGTTCATTTCCTTGTTCAGAAGGCTCATTAATTTTTATATGAGAACCAGACATCTGTTGGTTAGCATTCGTCTCAAAAGTAGAGCATTCCTGTCGGATTTCGTTGATCTTGGCGCCGCCTTTTCCGATGATAGCACCAACCATATCATTAGGGATATAAATTTGTTGCGTGATTGGTTGACCGGGTTGAGCTGCCGGGCCGGGTCGAGCCTGCACTTGTCCTTGAGTCTGCGGCTGCTGAAACTGCTGTTGCGCGATAGCGATACTCGGATCTAATTGGCCATATGCAGCCATTTGCCCCATATTCGTACCCATTGGAATACCGTATGGGTTTGCGGGACTCATGATATTAGCCTGCATAGCCCGATTTTTGCCGTATGTGTCCCAATGGCCGTATATACCCCAAGTAGGCAGTGGATTATAGGGAACAGTCAGCGCAACGGTGAACTTTTCCGCAAAATCGCGAACTGTCTTTCCAAGATGAAATACGGCGATGTGGATAGCATCTGCTACACCTGCGATAACAACAGTTCTTTCAGTGCTCAATGGCAGACACCCATCTGAAGCCGTGATTCGGGCGCCCGACACTTCTTGGAGTTCTTTGATACGAGAACCCGCTTTACCTATCACGCTTCCCATGTAGTAATCTGAAACCGCCAGACGCAGGGTAAATGACTTACTTGTCTCGTTGGAACTTGCTTCCAGAGATTCGTCATTCAGTGTTCGAACCATCAATCCGAACGCCTAGCTTGTAAATATTTGCCATTAATCTATATTATGGACACCTTTGCAACATTCTCTGGTGTTCCGCTGCATGTTAATACTCGATCAATGGCGCCTTTGAGGTTATCCGACACCGAAATCCGGGCTGCAGCCAACTGGCGAATCCTTGCGACGTTATCACCGCCGGTCCCAATCACGACAGAGGCTTCTCGTCCAGAGAGAATTGCACGAAGGCTGACCCAGGAGGATTCATCTCCTTCAAAGTTTTGCCGTTTGGCGTCATTTTGAAGGTCGTCATTGGCGGGTCGCTTCGACGCTGTAGCTTCAGACATGGGAACTTTTTGAGTAATGTGTCTATTAAGACTAGAAGATTTAGGGGGAATGTGTGTGCGTTGTGCTAGGGGACTTTTTCTAAAGTGGGGGATTGTGTGAATGGAAAATGGAAAGTAGGAGGTTCTGGTCGGTCGGTAACCTTTGGAAAAAAAGTCACGGGAATCTGCAAAGAGACAGTCCGCAGTTTAGTACTCACCTATACGTCGTATCGCCATATCTTCATTTAGATCTGCGATGGAAACACCTCAAATGAATGGGTTTCCAAATTATATGAGATCGAGACGATCGTATTCCTTCTACTCGGAAAAGTTAGACTGCTCCATCGATCGTTTGGCTGCAATTTCATCCCTCGATTACATTTCCTTTGGAGTATAATATGTATATTTATCAGTGCAATATTTGGATTGTTCCAAAAGAAGTTCATACCGAGAAAGTATTGGGATATCTCCAATATTCTGTAATATTTACTCTTGTTTGGCAAAGGTAACAACTCAGGCTCTCATTGTCGTGATCATTATGGACTTTTACAACTGTCTTGAATGCAATATGAAGAAACAAGATTGAATGTAGTATCTTATGCATAGTTGAAATCTACATTTTTGTCTTTTAGGCATTCATTATCCAGTGTAACGTTTTACCGAAAATGCCCCTTACTTTTCGACCTTTTCCGTCTATTAACGATCGAATGATCACACCGGAGCTTAATCCGAATATGACTGTTTCGATGATACGATGTTGCTGGATTGATTTGGGCAATACTACCGTTAAGGCTTTCGGTACGACTTGACGTTAATGGCAGTAGAATGTAAAGGAATACCGAACAAAGCAAGTTCACCTCTTCTTTTGGGGGTTTCTATTAATATGCTCCATCCAGATAAAAAAGACCCAATCGTTGGACCTATTAATAAGTGGACTGATTTCCTAGCAGTGGATTACCAATCATTCCATCATACGTATTTTGGTTGACATTAGGAAATAGTTTGGGACCGATTATTGAGCGTGTTGCACAAACACCCAACCTAAGATTTTATTGGTATAAAGACATAAGAGGATCCTATACCACAGATTTGAGATAAAAGTGGCAAGAAAGGCAGAAGATCGTATGGCGGACGTCAATGCTCGCTTAAAGCTTTTCGTAGTTGGATCCCGTAGGGCAAGCATAAGGGAAAGGGGAACATAAATCTACGTGTCAGGTAAAGAAAAGGGTAGGATCAAGGATACCGCTATGGAGGATTTGAATCCTTTTAGCCACCGATAAGCAATATGTACTTTGCAAGAACCGGAAATATTAGAGTGGAAAACTTGACACGGCAAGGCGTCATTTTCTTCAATGCTCCCCATCTTTGGATCAAGACCCAAATCAAAAGAGACGTCTTCAAGCGACCGGTCGCTTGACGGTTGACCAAATTGTATCTTCTTATCATGAAGCTTCTTGAACATGACTTTGATTCTTGGATCAACAGTACTCATTTTGTTAATCCACGAATTGTATGACGGAGGAAGTTTCTCTGGCGAATAGAAGTATGCATACATAATAATGCTACAAGCGAATACAAATACCAGGGTGTCGTTGAGATGAAACAAGACGTCGATTGCTCTGACCAAGGTAAATAGAGTTAGATCAGTGGTACTCTTGCCGGGTCGCGCTGCATGAAGATACAAGATCGATACTGTTCCGGCAATAGTTCCACTCAGAAATGAG
>LXFE01000415.1:0-10857 GCA_001929475.1 Neolecta irregularis DAH-3 | reverse complement strand
AGCAGCTTTGCCCATATTGACTGAAAGAGCAATCGCTCCAATTGCTGGGTATACATTGTCGTTGATGTTAAACACCCTTCCCCCGATGTTGACGGTGATAGGGACGGTTGGATACTACTTTTTCAGGTTGGTTGGATTAGAGATTACCATGCAATTCTGAAGTGATTTCCAGAGGGTTAAGGGTTAACAACAATTCATCTGCGGTTTGGAGTAATAAGTTACAGGAGTATGGTTTTAATAAATAGTCAGAATTGTGCAATCAGAACTTAAACTGCCGGTGTCGGTGAGTTCAGAGAGCGTTTTCTGTATGATGGCGGCAATATCAAATCAATTTAAATTCAACATTTGAATGAGCGAAGCTCTTAATCCATCGCGCAAGGAAACTTGCCGAAAAAATCTCAAGATCAGTTTTCAAATATTTGGGTTATCTAAAACAAAGGATATTGGTTGGGACTTACTGGCCAATTTATTAATACCTCTGACTACATCTTTTTTAGCACATCCACCATTACTCTTCGTTGTCAATATGGGTATTCCCAAATTCTATCGATGGCTATCGGAGCGCTATCCCACATGTTCGCAGTTGATTTCCGTTACACACATCCCTGAATTTGACAATTTGTATCTGGATATGAATGGCATCATCCATAACTGTACACATAATGATCAACATTCCTTTCAAATCTCAGAAGATCGTATGTTTATCAATATTTTCAGCTATATTGAACACTTGTTTGAGAAGATCAAACCTAAAAAATTGTTCTTTATGGCGATTGACGGTATGCAAAATATCTTGCGGCCTGTAGGCTCAAATTTCGTAGGCGTGGCTCCAAGAGCCAAAATGAATCAACAACGAAGCAGAAGATTTCGAACAGCAAAGGATGCTGAAGAGGCGCGTCGTAAAATGATACAGAAGGGTGAGGACCCTCCCGCTGAAGCTCCATTCGATAGCAATTGCATTACGCCAGGTTTCAAAAAGAAAACTCTGCACTGATTGACAATCTAGGAACAGAGTTCATGGCAAAACTTTCGAATCATTTGCGCTATTTTATCAACAAGAAGATCACCGACGACGCTTCCTGGCGTGACGTAGTGATCGTACTATCAGGTCATGAGGTGCGTTCTGCATTCATGATAGCTGCTGACTTCAGACGCCTGGAGAAGGGGAACACAAGATCATGGAGTATATTCGTCATGCAAAAGCCCAACCAGACTACGATCCAAATATCCGGCATTGTTTATATGGTCTTGATGCAGATTTAATCATGCTTGGGCTTCTGTCGCACGACCCGCATTTCAGCTTATTGCGCGAAGAAGTTACTTTTGGGCCCCAGAGGAAGAAATTGAAAGAGTATTTTCACGTTCTTCCACGCCGCATTAATAAATAGTCTTGAATCCACAAATTTTTTCTTGCTTCATTTTTCAATCCTTCGAGAATACCTTGATTTAGAGTTTGAGTCTCTTCGTGAAAGTCTGAAATTTGACTATGACCTCGAACAGATAATCGACGATTTCATTTTATTAGCTTTTTTTGTCGGAAATGATTTCTTGCCACACTTACCGCATTTGCACATCAATGAAGGCGCTTTAGTCCTTATGTATCAGGCATATAAAAACATACTGCCTAAATCTGGGGGTTACATCAACAATGGTGGGGTCATTAATATGGAAAGGTTGGCATTGATCCTTGAAGAGCTTGAGAAATTTGAAAGAGAGTTTTTCGAGTTGGACAATGCGGATGTTAGTTGGATCAATGCAAGACGTGAAACCCAGAAGCCGAATTCTTCGACGTCCAGCAAGAGAAGACAACTTACTAGCTCTCAAAAAGAATTGTTCAATATATTGAAAGAAAATATTGGCGCTGAGAGGGCTGTTGATTTCCCTGTCGATATCTCTGCTGCCGATCGAAAATTCGTTGAAGATATCTCGAGAGAACTCGGAATCCGATTTGAGAGGGCTTCTCAAGATGGAACACGGCACATTCGAGTTACATTCCCCGAACTAGAAGAGCCAGAGGCCAAACATGCCGTGATAAGGGTAATAAAAAAATGGGATAAACTCCCTGTTATTGATCTTGATGCTGAGATCGAAATGAAGCAGAAGTATGATGAAAAGTTTGACCAATGGAAAGATGAGTATTACAAGGTACGTTAATATCCGCCGGAAATCGTACAAATCTGTCAGGATAAAGTCGGATTTAGTTTGAATGACGAGGAAAATCTACGTAAAATGACGGAAAATTATATTGAAGGTCTTCAATGGGTTCTGTTTTATTACTACCGCGGCGTTGCCAGTTGGGGTTGGTTTTATCATTATCACTATTCTCCCAAGACATCAGGTGTGTAATTCTAGAAGAATATGTGCTCATGCAATAGATCTGAAGAAAGGCCTTGGTGCCAATCTTGATTTTCAACTGGGAACCCCATTCAAACCTTTTGAGCAGCTGATGGGAGTTCTTCCTTCACTGAGTCAAAACTTAATTCCGCCTGCATTTAGGGTAGCTTTTACCCATGACGCCTAATTGACTCTTTTAGGGACTGATGACTGACGAGACTTCACCCATTTTGGACTTTTATCCCCAGAACTTTGAGCTGGATATGAACGGAAAGAAAAATGAATGGGAGGCAGTTGTCAAAATTCCTTTTATTGATGAGAAAAGATTGTTATCTGCAATGAAGCGTATTAAACACTCTTCTTTCTTAATACTCACTTTACTAGTCCAAGAGAATATGTTATCAAAACAAGAATGTGCTCGAAACTCTTTGGCTGCGCCTCTGAAATTTACTTTCGACGAAAAGCTGAATCACGTTTATCCCACATCTATTCGTTCTCTGTTCCCTGATATTCCGAATTGTAAATGCGCGATGACAGAATTCAAATTACCAGACGTTAGCGGCTTGGAATTCTTTGTGGGACTTTGTGATGGCGTTCTTTTGGGGAAGGACGCGCTTGCTGGATTCCCCTCATTACATACACTCCCTGTCCACGGTATCTTGGGCTTTCCTGGCGTTACGGTTTTTCAAAGAGAATCTTCCGGAGAAACCATGACTATCCAACTTGAAAACAAGTGGAGTGATATGAAGAGTGAGCAGATTGCGAGAGAGCTTCTTGGGAAAGTCGTTTTCGTTGGTATCATCATTTCCTGCTAGAATTATTGATTTCTTCAGGTTGGCCTTATTTATCTGAAGCCCGAGTGACTGGAATTTCCAACGAACTGATGAGATATGAATATATGGCTGTTAATGGTCGTCAACAGCTCATATCACTTCCTCAACGACCTGCTGATATCGATGCCTGGGCTAAGAGGGCTAGAAGATTGGAGGAACGATATACCAAACGTTATGGCGTTATGGTAGGTTGTATTGAGCACATGGTTCACGTCGAACTACTCAAAGGTACTTGCCTTGTTGACCGACGATTAATGCAAAGGACTAAAGCGAACCGATGAAGGTGCCATGGTCAAGACGTACGGAGAGATTTCAGGTGTTGAAACAGAATATCCTGTTCAGACAGTCGTGGAGGAAATAAGCTCGCTTGATGCGCGGTTCATTGTATCGCATTGCCACTTTTTCAAAGCTGATGATGGTAGGAACAAGATGCTCCACCTGTCGAAGAGGAATATCCTATTGATTCTCGAGCATTCTTTCTAGGGGAATTCAATTACGGCCGTCCTCTCCAGGTGATTGGACATACCAACGGAAAGATTGATATTTGGTTGTCATCCCTGGTACGTTTCATGTCGTAAAACTAGCTCAGATCCACAGAAAACAAAAGAACCTTCTATTGGCCATGAACTCGCTGCTCAGGAGGATAAAGCTTCTCCTTATTTTTCATCTTACCACGTCCAAAAAATGGTCAAGATGTCTGCACTAGGTCTTAGCAAAATCATGTCAAGTCTTTCAGTTGTAGTCAATGAGACAAGAGTAAATCTTGGACTAAACCTTAAATTCGAAGCACGCAGGATGAAGGTTTTGGGTTATTCACGAAAATCTAATAATGGCTGGGAATTTAGTACAAAGGCGATTGAATTGTTACAGGAATATAAAAAGAGATTTCCAGAGTTTGTCTCTGGAATCGACAAAACCTCTCGTTCAGGTATGGTTCAGAAAATTCTTGGTAATTTTTGATATTTTAGACATGTTCAAAGCAGAAGACCTTTATCCACCTCAGATGGCAAAGAAAAAGATCGAGGAAATTAAATCTTGGTTGAAGGAAATCAATTCCAAAGGCTTCGAGCAGGTTCCGTTGGAATCGAGTCAATTGTCGGCATCAACAATCCTATTGCTTCAGAAGAGCATTGATGAATACAATCAAAAAGCAGTCACTCCACAGGCCACCATGATCAACGGAGTCCCTCGAAAGGCGTTGTTAAAACCAGAGCATGCATCGGCACATCTTCAGAATCAAACTTTTGCTTTGGGAGATCGAGTAGTGTACGTACAAGAAACTGGAAAAGTACCAATCGCCGCTCGGGGGACAGTTGTTGGGATCTCTACAGATTCTGTCGACGTTGTCTTTGACAGTGCATTCATGAGTGGTTCTGACCTTGGTGGACGATGTGAAATCTATCGTGGAATGGCTTGCTCAAAATCAGTGGTGTTGAATCTCACTCAAAAAAGTGCCGTTGCAACGACAAAAGCGTCAATCGCAAAGAGGGTGGAACAAGAGAAGAAACAAAGTCCCAATGGTCTTCAAAAGTATGATAGACATAGAGGGACTTATCCACCCAGAGGACAATCAGCTCGGAGAGGCCACCATGCTTTCGTACCTCCAGTCATTGAAGAAATGCCTACTCCCCATGCTTTCACGATCGCCAGCCGAGATCATCAGTTGTCTCGACATCCAGAACACAGACCCCGTGCTTATGTGCCTCCAGTCGTTGAAGAAATGCCTACTCCCCATGCTTTCACGCTCGCCAGCCGAGATCACCAGTTGCCTCGGCGTACAGGACAGGGACCCCGTGCTTATGTGCCTCCAGTCATTGAAGAAATGCCTACTCCCCATTCTTTCACGATCGCCAGCCGAGATCATCAGTTGCCTCAGCGTACAGGACAGGGACCCCGTGCTTATGTGCCTCCAGTCACTGAAGAAATGCCTACATCACATACTTTCACGATTGCCAGCCGAGATCACCAGTTGCCTCGACACCAAAATCAAGGTCCAGTATCAAAGAAACACCTTGTTCCAACTCAAAATGTCGAACCAGCAAAAGTCTTTCAAAGAGCAAACCCACCTCATGGAAGAATGACTGCATGGAATGCAGATCATACTATTGGGTTTACACAAAGTCCTAGAGGTGGAGCTCCCATCCGAGGAAGTGGATTTAGAGGACGCGGAAGAGGACGAGGTGGTGCAAACTGATCAAAGCACAAAATATTGAAACGTAGCCAAATAATACGTATAGTAACCGTATTTGTCTTTTTCTTGTGCCATCTTTTTACTTTTGTTTTGGCCTAGGTAATAAAATAGGTGTTGTTCCCTGACTTGATCCCCAAACCAAAAGTCCAGTTTGCGGCATTACATTCCATTGAAGACTAAATGTTGCGTTTCTATTGCTAGAGAGGTTTAACTGATGTCTCATGATAGTGGAAGCGTACGCCCATGAACCAGCAATATCAGCAACTTTATACTTTTCCTTCAGATTTGGAGCGCTAAATTTGGCCCTTTGCTTTGATTTGATTATTTTATCCCAAATCACTACATCATTGGCATGCTTAAGTCAGAATGATTATAAGTAGGAAGTATACGTATTTCGAACCTGGATACGAAGCAACTACATAGATAAATAGCTGTTTTGTATTCCAATTAAATAAACTCGTGAGATCTAGTTATTAATAAAAGAAATGCAATAAAGAGGAATCTACCAGCTTCCAAATCAAAATTGACCCGCATGAATTCTTGGGCTGTGTGATGATAGTGTGTTCTGGCATGATAACTGCAATTAAGCGAAAAATCTCGCGGGAGGAAGGTACACGTTGATCGCTTGTACTTGCACTGAAGCGGACGGATCAGCCGAGAAGAGCCAAGAGGACGCGGCAATAAGAGCACATAATCCTAGAATTACCGAGCTGAAAAGGGAGGAAAGGGTGTTTGCTCGCTGGAGGCAGGAATACATGGCGGTTAGGAACCTGTAAGTGGTGAACCCTTAGTACTAGTAAGGTATTATCATGCCTAAATTATGGGTACTTGGCCAAGTATATCCATTTTTACTTCCTTATTTACTTTTTAATGACCGTAATATCATTCAGCCACTATTCGCACAGAGCTGATGTGGCGCATGGATTGTTCAAGATCGTCTGGATGAGCTGGGTTAGCACGTCCAAACGAACAGATTCCAAATGAACAGTGTTCTATCTCACCAACAAACAGGTTTTCAGTAAAGTATTAATTAATGAACAGAATCCTCTAGATGTAAGAATGTACGCTCCAGGTAATATGGCAAGAGGCGTGGGATCGTATTGCGGCCTTTATGGCCGGATAACTTGATGTAATTAGAATACCTAGCCTAAGATACAACACTTAGGCTAGGTACGTTTCCCTAGAAGATACAACACTTAGGTTAGTACTATAAACCTGGTCTTATTTGTACTTTGTAGTATCAAAACTTACACTTGATAAACTCTGATATCATAGCACAATACCAAACCAGTGAGTAGTTTCAATAGGATGTTTATTCGAGTGAATGTGTAATGTTAATACTAGCAGATATTATATTATCATTTTTTCTACCTTGCCTACATCACCTGAAATCAAAAGAAATATTAAATTAATAATCAAGACATTAAACATTTTCTTCAAGAATTAGAGAAAAGACAAAAGATTTGCTTGTTAGATGGCGATAAGACCTACTAGAGCAAAGATAAAGGCAAAAATTGAAGAAGAAGGGGCATTTTTCACTTCGCTGGCGCTGGTGAATCTGGCAGGTGAAGGGACAGAAGCGACTGTAGATCCAGCTTTGACGGGTGATCCAGCAGATCCTGCATTAGCTGAAGCGGCGGCATTGGCATTAGCCATAGCTCCACCAGAGGAACTTGAACTAGAGGCACTAGAAAAAAGTTAGCATTGGACGTCAAGATGATATATACCTAGCTTGAGCAGCAGCTTGTGCAGCAGCAGCAATCCCAGAAGAAGATGCACCGGCACTATACGTTAGACACCAACATTCAAGGAAAGCGAATACCTGGCAGCTGCACTGGCCGCCGCACTCGCGGAAGCCACAGCGCCGAAAGCTGCAGCGTTGGCAGGAATCAAAGTACAAGACCATGATGTTGTACAAAACGCATTAAAAAATTGGCCTTGGATATTAGGATTCCCGCCCAATGAGTAGAATCCATTGACGAATTGAACAGGGTTACTTCCGATAATGATGTTTGTGTTTTGAGTAATGTTGATAATATTCCCAGAAACTCCGTTAACGGTAGTAGTCGAGTTTGTACAAATGGAAACTACTACCGAGTTTGTATTTATTGTAGCGCAAAAGGAAGAATCGACGTTGGTGGATCCAGTACTTACTGGACCGATTGACGTGGCGATGTTTGTGGGAATAAAACTGAGTGTAGTAGCACCAATGGTGATAAGTATACATCCTGCACCGACAGTCGCAGGGTTTGAAGAGATAAAGAGAGAAAAAGCGCCACCTGGAGCTGGACAAGCGTAGATTATCCCGGGTGTTCCATTTGGAAACGAAAAGCTCAAGGCACTACTACCGATTTGTCGCTTAGCGAGAAAACTGAGGGCAAACGTTTGAGAGACAAAGCCAGCGACGTTTGGACTAGGGCTTAACGAAAGGGAGTTTGTCGAAAGTGATAAAAGGATGTAATCGGACCCGACCTTGGCAAATCCCTGAACGATATTGATCACGACAGGGGTGACTGCACTCGGAGTAAGAAGAAAATTTGAGTTGAGAGAGAAGCCAGAGAGAGGGCCGGGAGACGAGACAAATAGGATGTAACGCGGGGCGCCTAATGGAGTGACGGCTCCAGTAACCGTTGGAGTATTAGCACTAGTAGTTTCTAGAGATTAGCTTCAAGTTGGTGATGACCATACGAGGAATTATGATGAGGCTGCCAGAAGGCTGCGTGCTCAACATCGGCGCTGTTTGCAAAGAGGTTGATGCCGATGAAGCTGGAGCCGATGAGATTGCTACAGTCGAGCTCGATACGATAACTGATAGAACGGTCGACGTCGAACTTGATACGATAACTGATAGAACGGTCGACGATACAGGTAGGGATGAGACACTAGAAGAACTAGTCGAAGCAACCAAAGTAATCGAAGAAACAAAACCAGCACTGAGTAACAACGTTAGGGAAACCATATTACCAGCTGAAAAAAGCATCAAGTTAGAGGATTGAAAAGTCCGGGCATCATCGCTGTTTATTTATATCTCTGCGATAGAGCTGATTGCGTCAATTATAGTTGTGACGATCGAAATCCCCGAAAAGATTTCCCGCATGCGGCTGGGAGGAGTGATCGATGAGATAATTAGATGCTGCGACCTCACCAAGTGAGAAAAATTCCAAATATAGAAATTGAAAGCGGATAGTCTAGTAGATCAACCAGCCGCTTTTGGAAATGATTTTCGGTTTTGGAAAAACGGACCATCAATTCGGAAACGTTTCTATATAAAGAACAAGAAGATCAATTTAGTTCTTCTTTCGTACCAATTCATGGATGCCGTCATTACCAGCAAAAACAACAACATGGGCAAGTCCAATAAATAACCCAACTTCAACAACTCCCACAATCTCTTTAATTTGTTTCTCAAGTAAACGCGGGACATTAATTTTTCCCCAGGGAGCATCGATGATGAAATTGCAGTTATCCGTAATTACAGGCCCTATAAATGTCAAAAAGGAATAATATAAGGGATAAACCTGCTTTAGCTTTGCCGCCCATACGTAACTGTGGTTCCCTGCATCCCAGTTTTAAAAGTTGTTTTAGTACGTAGGTGTATGCTGTAGGAACCACTTCAATAGGCACTCCAGACTCCCAATTCGTTCCCAAAATATCCGATCGTTTACGTGAATCTAGATAAAATGAGAAAATTTGAGGGCATAGATACCTGCTACTATTACCAATTTCTTACTACAAACCGCGATTAATTTTTCTTGAAAAAGACATGCGCCGCCTCCTTTAATAATATCTAAATTTCCATCAACTTCATCTGCACCATCAAAAGTGATATCCAAAAGATCGAATCTAAGATAAGCTAGCCGTTATTAAATGAACCAGACCGATCGATTGGGGCGACTGTTAACTCTGCCCGTTCAAGGAGTAATTTACTTTGATATCCGGTCGGTACAAATACCACTCCCTTTCCCAATCCAGATTCTTTGATTCTGTCGACGGCATAGATGATTGTACTGCCACTACCAATGCCTACCGCTCGTGCATTTGACGGGAAATATTTATCGACAGCTGCATAAGCAGCTTGTTTCTTTGCGATTTCTAGGGGGGATATACAGGATGTTGGTGCGGTGAATGACATTTGGCGAGTCGATGCCCAGAGTAAAAAAGGCTGTAGACGTTTCATGAATGCCTTTAATGACGTCATACACGGATGAATATTAGTGACAATTGAATAGATTAGCTGAACAATATGCAAATCATTTATATTATAAGAAAGCTCGTTTGATATATTAAGAAGGATATTCAAACAAATCTATATTATGTATATATAAGAAAGTCTCTACAAAAAGGTCGAGGTTACAAGAGAGCGGCGGCGAAGGCGGCGAGACCCATCATCCCTCCGCTGATGAAGAGGAAGTTACCGGTGCTTTCATGGGTCGGGACGGGTGGTTTTGTGGTACAGGTTGCGTGGTGCGAGTGTGTTTTGTGGCATTCGTGGGTGCTTGAAGGAGCGGCGGGAGTTGTGGTATGGTCTGGGCATGAAGCGGTGGAAGTGACAGCCTTGGTTGTGTGCGATGGGCAGTGAGCAGAGGAGGTTGTGACCTTTGAGCAAGGAGCCGAAGAGGTGGTGGTCTTGCAAGGAGCGGAAGAGGTTGTTGTCTTGCAAGGAGCAGTAGAGGTGGTGGTCTTGCAATGAGCGGATGAGGTTTTGGGATGTTCGGCCTCCTCCTCAAGTGGAGGGAGCTTTGAGCTGATGTCGACACCTGCCTGGGCACAGAGATCCTTTGAGGCCTGGATGGCGAGGGCAAAGTCGCTGGGCGAGCAGGCCTGGCGGACCGCGGGGGTGAGTCTGTTGATGAACTCTTGGTTTGCGCAGAGCGCTTTGATGTCAAACTTGAGGCCGAGGTCTTTGACGACTTTTGTGACGGCGGGGATGACGCAATCGGGAGGCCCGTTTGCGGCGAGGGCGACAGTAACGAGGGCGGCAGCGGCAATGAACTTCATGGAGAGCGAGTGTGCCTAGCGAATGGACGATTTGGGCCATTTTCCGCAGGGAGCGCTATTTATAAGGGCGCTGGCAGGCGGCAGCCGCAGCAGCAGCAGCAGCTGAGACAGCGCATTGTGCTGCGAGTGACAGCGGGCGGGGCTGTGAGACAGCGCGGGCGGGGACATGCGGTGGCCGCGTGAGGGGCCATGAGACAGAATAAGGAGAGTGGGCGGGATTGCGGGCGGGTACTGGGCGAGAGTGGCAGCGGGGAATAATGCTAATGGATGGCGGAACAGGGTCATACTAAGCAACAGAGTGGTGATATGGCGGTAATACTAAGTAATCGGCAATATAATAAGGCGGTAATGCTCAGGCGGTCATGCTAAGGAATAGTGCGGCGACGGAGTGATTGCGACTACTCCGCACGCCGCACCGTCATGTCGCTGTCGACACGCAGCTCGCTGTCGCGCCAGCGGACGGCCGTGCCCGCCATCGCATACAGCCACAGCGGCAGGGCC
>LXFE01000411.1:0-63199 GCA_001929475.1 Neolecta irregularis DAH-3 | reverse complement strand
AATTCTTCACTTCACATTCAATTCTTCACTTCACATTCAATTCTTCACTTCACATTCAATTCTTCAATTCTTCACTTCACATTCAATCCGTCTAGCTTCACAATTCTCCTTTGTCACCTTTTCACGCTTGCTGTTAGTAGACGCATGGAACAAGCTTACTAATCCCACAAATTCCCTTCGCCCTCTGACAAACCAGTCTACCAAAAGAAACAAGAGGTATACTGCTAGAACACAACAGAAATAGTCTATTTCAAATTAGTCACACTTAATACTCCCTTACTCATGCTATCCCCTCTTGCAGGATATCGGAATGGGAAATTATAAAACACAAGCGTCCACATGGTCCAGAATAATGTAACATAATTGGCTAATTGTCCCCATTTTCCTAGCCAAAAGGGCCCGTGCGGCACGCTCTCTCTTCCTCTCGCAAGCATGCACACAATTGGAACAGAATATGACAGGTACAGAAACACAATCGTACCCACAACCATGGAATTAAACGCTACTCTCGTCAGACCCGCACAAAAACATCATCACCAGTCGACGACGCCAAATACAAACACCCGAGAATGGCAACAATTCCATTGCTGGCGATATGCGCATTAACAGGAACACCCAGCGTGGGATGGATTCGGGAAAGCCTCAACAAATTAGCATTCCCGGCACCAAACCACATACACTGAACTTTTAACGAACCCGCCATCACGAGCAAAGCTCCACATTAACCGACTCTGCCAAGTATGCACCGCAATAAGGCATCCAACCCCAGTTACCACAACCATACACCCCATGATAACGGCCCCACCTCTGGCTCCCAGCGCTTGATAGTACAACTCAACAGCTGGGAAGCTGTACCGTCATTCATCTTCAAATATAATAGAGTACCCTGTTGGCGTGTCAATCACACTCACAATATCTTTGGTCGAAAAGAACATCGTCACACTGTAAAAAAACGCACTCGCCATTCCAATAAATACCGTCCCGATCAATGCTTTGGGAACATTCCGTTCCGGTTGTGGGATCTCTTCCGCCATATGGGTTGCCGCGTCAAGCTAAAAGGTCACCACAGCAGCATACGTGGAAATACGCAAGAAAACGCCCAGTTGACGTTAATTAATCCAAGGATGAATGTAACAACATTCGACTCCCATCCCGTTTCATTTTTAAAGTTGCGGAATACCTCACTGGTGACACTCAACGCCAACTCTAGAGATTTGCTTACCGTGTCTGTTGTTTTGGATGCGACACCGACACAACCGTGATTGTGATCACGCTTACGCTGGCAAGACTTATCCATACTAGTCGTCAGATTATACCTCCCCTGGACGAACAGGATGTTGTACTGATAACCGGAAGACCCTTTTCGTATAAATTGAAAATAAAGGCAACCGAATTGATCAACTGATAGGCAACAAAATTCATCCACGGCTTGATTACGATCTAGCATTCAATAGCGTTCTAGCACAGACTTGCATCCGGATGTTGAAAGACGTAAATCCCCACAATTGCCTGCGCAATACCAAGCGCGGTGCTCGCACTAGCGAATACAGCGCCCGCCCATCCAAGGGACCCAGTAAGATAACTTAAAACCCGAGAATACTTTTGCGGGGCCAATTGCCTTGTCCAGAAATACTGTCCACCGCTATTTGGAAACGCACTTGACAACTCTGATAAAGAAATTCCAACACAAAGCGAAACGCATCCGATTAAAAGAATGCCATAGATAATAACGACAGGACCACCTGATACAATCCCAGTGATCATCGCAGTCGTAATTCCATACCACGAGTTCGTAATTGAACTGCAACCCTTAGAAATCGCCCGCAAAGGGCACAAACAATCCAACAGCCAGTAAACTCCACACTGAAAAGTTTCTCAAGAGTTCCGGGGTATACCCCATCTGAGCAAGTTTCTCGGCATCCTCATCTTGCGTATTACATCCCTTTTCGTCCATAAATACGTGTTTGAACGCGACGAACTCAATAAGTGAGACAATTTCCAAAAGTGAAAAAAGGTATCGACCACGGACAATCAATCCTGAAAAAACAAGAAGAAATCTACATCTAGATCGCGCTGATCGATAAGAAATATTGGATATACATTAGACTTTTGTGTTTTCTCGCAAACATTAAAAATGCAAAAGTCGCTATACAAAAGATAGGGGTATTGTACGACCTCTTCTTATTCCATCGTCTGCTCGCTGTCCATCTGATATACAGGCCCGCCTCAGAAAAACATGTTGTATCGTTCCTTCATCCTGTTTGGTGTTGGATTATTCAAAGCAGACGCTTTTCCGAAATTGTCTTTAGAAAACCCTTGCGGTTGATTTCTTTTTTGTAAATTGAATGACGGAGAGTCTCTTTCCGACGGCTTGTGGAAAAACGCTTGTGGATTCCCGTCTAGTTGAATTGGAAGGTGATATGCACGATGGTGTTGCTCGACCGGCATCGCTGATACAAACACACCTGCCACCATTAAAACCGGGATAAACATAAACTTGGTTTGGGATGTGAGAAGCGCAAGGTCGCGGGGGGTTTTATAATTATCCCCATAAAATTTGTCTGCGACATTTTTTGATTCACTTTTGAGACACTTTTTTACTCGATCGCCCATTTTCCTGGATAAATATGAAAGTTCATTTCTTGCCCCCAAACACAAGACTCCACCAAGATCTTGCTTTGCTTGGAGAGAACTATCGGTTACTCTTCTTTCCACATAAACGGGTTCCGTCTTCATTTAACGTACCCTGTTCTTATCCCCCTACAATTTTAACAAACCAGAAGCAAAAAAACGGATAAAAAGGACATCCATGCAACCGCCGAGTCTCCGAAAGTTATTTCAGGCTTTCACGCCATCTGAGAGGAAAAATATTATAATATATGTGCTCGGTATCATGCTCTATAAATTTGGTCTCGAAGCATTCACCGGATCGATAATTACGCTTGCAACAGATCGGTTTAATTCAGATCATACATTCACAAAACTGGGAGCTTTAACAGGATTGTACCAGGCGATGCAATGTGTCGGTGCTATCCTTATCGCTCCCCTTATCATGAGATTCTCGACAAAAGCTGTTCTTGCGTGTACGGTTTTAATATTTGGATGTTTGACGACGTTGCTTATGATCATTGATGCTTCCACTGGAGGAAAAATTCAAAATGCTACCGATAGCAAGCCGACGTACGGTCGATACACACCAAATATTATATTCCCGATATATTGTTCGACGGGCGTTTGTTACGGGATGGTCGAGTTGATTCGGCGGATTATACCCCGAGACCTGGTTGGCGGGAACGTGCAAAAACTACGAAGACTTGATGCCCTCGTTCACGTATTCTATGAAGTCTCTGGAACAACAGGCGCTTTTACATCGGCCTGGTTGATTCTACGGCTTGGCAATAACTACGCACTCCTCATCACTCCAATCTTTTTCGTACTGTCCTGCGTAACTTGGTCATTCCTCAACATTAATTCCTTGTCATATCGTCCACAATCAACTCTGAATGACAGCGACGCCGAAGCCGAATGTAAATCTGTCTCATCCAGTCGTATTACAGTTTCTGGTTACAGTAAACAATCACAGCCCCGAACAATAAAAAAGACAATACAGAGCTATTTCGGAAAAGTACTCAATGGCTTTTGTCTTTTCTTCAAGAGTATATACATGGGCGCCGGACTTGTCATGACCAGTCGAAAGTTCATTTGGCTTTTCAGCGGATATTCAATAGCGTTGTACGCCCATCGTTACCTCGAAAATGCACTACTGCCAGCTTTTGCAAATCGCACACTGGGAGAAAGTGCGTATTCCCAGATTATGGTCGGTGGCTCGAATTTCGGAGAACTCTTGGGCGCATTATCGGTTTTCCTGTTGAGCAATTCCGTGCCAACCCCAATGCCATGGCTACGACTAGATGCTCTGATGCTGCTGATTACATGGGTCCTGGTATTCATCAAACCGGCCGTGAAAGATCTTGGATACGTGTGGAAACTCGCTCTTATGTTTGTCCCTATAAGTTTTGGATGGGCGGCTGGAGATGTTTCGTTAGCGGCTTATATCCAAGCTTCACTTTCGAGAATTGAAAACGTCGATCATGATATTTCAGCACTTGGGTCTGTTATGGCCTTTCTATATTGTTCCTATATCATTATTTATGCAATTCTCAGCAGCCTTCTCGGTGGGTATATCGATGCCGTTTGGAGCAAATATCGGACAATTCGGCCAGCTCTATTAAACATATCGGGCGTTCAGTTTACTGTCATTGCTTGTGTTATCTTTGCCTCAACGTTCATACCAAGAGGTTCCTGCAAGCTCAATCCAAAAATCTTGGAAGGAGAAGATCTGGAAAATGACGACCTGATGAATCCTACAGAGATCTAAACGACGTTTGGCTTTCCTTTCACGACGACTAGTTGCTATACTTCGGGCGGGTTTGACTTTGGTTTTGCCAATGATGGATTGGAGTTTGAATAGACAACATTTGTATTTGGAATTTTGAACATTTGAATTTATAGACCACAAAGAATAAACACAAAAATGCAAAGCCAATCCCCAAAAGGCCGACGCCGACAAACCAATCCTAATAAAATAATATCAATGATGTTGAATAAGGTACAGCTTGAAGAATGCTTTATGAAGACGCCATCGCCAATGAGATTGTTTTCGAAATTCCCGATCCGATACATTTTACAAAGAAACTAATACTCTTTCTTGACAATTTACCTATCTAAGATTAGTTCGTTGGCATTAATCATGAAATACGTCTCTTATTGGTCGTGGATGCAACTGATAGATTTGAATTCCTATCCCTCTCTTCGAGACTCGCGGTAGATGTGTCGGTCAATTCGCACATAGTGATGTCTTGTCCGACTTGTGATGCAGTTATTTGCCATTTCTTTTGCGATTTGCCTGTTTGTATGCTATTGAGAAAGCGATTGATCAACTGTATCTGGGAAGGAGCAATATTTGAACCGAGGAGCGTCGAGGTAAAGTCATCATGCCTTTTAGTCAGCCATGGAAAGGAAATTCAATATACTGATACGATAGGCTATCATGTCTCTCTCTCCTCCAGGCCGGTATTAGATCTTGATCACAGTGACGTTTACTGTGATCAATTAGTCAAGTTCAAAGAATAGAGCATACATGAGGATAGTAACCGGGTCATACATACAAGCGCAACATCTAAGTATCTCAATAGTCGACGGGTCGCTACTGTCTATCTCGAGCCTCTCTACCAATACCAATACCCAATCCCGGAGAACGTGCTCAAAGTCTATCAAATTTTCATAGATGCACTGATAAGCGAGGGCCGCATCTCCATCTTTGGTGGAAACCGCAAGCACAAGGCCGTCGAAAACCCGCTTCGCCAAAAAGGCCAATTTTTCGGCGTTGCTTCGATCTGTCAACAACAGATTTAGAACAGACGACAGATAGATAGCGCCTGGAACTTGTCTGAGTATTGCCAAGAGCTTGCGGACAGGTTCAACACTTGGTTTATTTGAGGGCAGCTCCATGATATTGCTGCATATCCTGCGGGACGAAAAGATTATATACGGTACCCTGCAGCCTGCTTTTTCCCGGTCCCAGAAAATTATCCATTTTTGTTTCGCTGTGGGCTGTGTATACCCTGAATAGATAATCCCTTCGATTATGTCCTATATTTGACACATCCCTTTGTTAGCTGAAACAGGTAAGATCGGACTAGGAGCTTCTCAAATCTGGAAGTATGACTAAAGAAAAGATTACCAATAATACTTCGTCTGGAATGAAATCCGATAAACTTTGGCCAGGCGCCGAAGAAATTGAAATGTGGTAACACTAGCGGTATATGTCATTTGATGTCGAGTCTGACTAATAGATGTAGAGGCAGTCTCCACCAACCGATCACCGAGCAGGGTTTTCACAGGTTTATGAACAAATATTCTTTGTTTCACCACTATCGGAATATGTTAACGAAGAGGTGGAGTCATCAATGCGATGCCCATGCTTCTAACCCCAAGTTGGAAAATATTTTCAATGCAGTGTTCCAATCAAAAATTTCCACCATCGGAGGTTTTGACGTGATGTGAGTCATTGATACAGGGCATAATGTGGTTGCTAGCGATGAATGTTCTTAACGGTTTCCACCCAAAACTCAACCACCATCTTCCGTCTGTTTTCTGTACTCGTTTATCGTTACAGAATGTCATTTATTCATACAGCCAGGGATTCTTCTGCTTTATTCACAAGACCAGATTCCTCTTCCCCAGAAGGGCATGTCAACTCCAGACTTCAATCTCCAGCTTCGACTGCTCTAACTTCCCCATTGTCAGATTACGATGACGTTTTACACACTGAAAAGCATTGCCGGATGAATGATTGGCTGCATTCCCAGGGATGGCCCTTTGTACAAGGGCACGAGCATTACAACCTTCCTTCCCATAATGACCCTTTTCATCAAATCTTGTCAATTCATCCACTTTCCCCAAAAAGATTCATCAAAGTCGTCAATTATTTGACGGAAAGAATCCTTTCTCCTTCAATTGCTCAGTCTGTCTGTAATTCAAGTGTCTTTGAAGGAAAAGAACAAATCTTGAAGGCAGCTATAATCCTTATCCACCGCTTTTCGAAGATAAATTATATTTTCGACTTGGACTATATAATTTCTTCTGCAATTGTAGTTAGCTTCAAATTCTACTCACCTGACAGTGAATTCAATGTTCTAGAACTACGTTGGTGGGGAACTAAATTCAATGTCACAAAGGCAATTGTGAAGCGCTGGGAAATTCAATTCTTGAAAGACTTGCGTTATAATGTTCTCATAGATCGAGAAGAATGGTCGCTTTATGAAAAGTTCATTGACCGTCTGTGAATAATGCAAAAAGGGCTTGTCTAAATATATGGCATGGAGACGACTATCTAGAATACATAGACGGAAGATACGGTTGTAATGTAGAGTACTAATTCATGTAAAAATAGAACATCAGTGACAACGGAGCAAGTCTGGAATACTGTTTTGTCACAAGTACAAAAATAAAGCATACATTCCACTTGGGCTTCTGGCCGAGTTTTTCTTTTCTAGCCTTTTTAGCCTCAACGTCATCCCGCGTCCTTTCCAGCTTCAAGAATCACGTTTTTATACACAATGTCATCACAAATCTATGTCATCCTATGGTAAAGGACATCGCTCAACATTCAGAATTCTAAGACACAGTCTTGATCAGACTTGCTTGCTTTGTTTCATAAGTAAGCAAGTACAAAAATGACCTACAGCCATATGGACCACAAAAATCCGCAAATCAGATGAATTTGACTCATACCTCATTCTCTCGTTCACCAATGGAACATTGATTTTATCCATTGGAGAGGCAGTAGAAGAAGTAACTGATACCGGTTTTCTCGCATCAATACCTACAATTGCAGTCCAACAACTCGGCCAAGATGCAATTATTCAGATCCATCCAGGCGGCATCCGGTATATCCATGCAGACGTAAAAATCGTCAACTGGAAAGCACCAGCTCAAAAAAGTACCCAACAAGCTACCACGAATCAAAGACAAGGTGCGATCGCATTGAGTAGTGGAGAATTACAAGAATATCAGGAACAGAAACAGATGACTGGTGCCATCACTGCATTGAGCATTGGTCCAGAAGGATGAGCAAGGAACAACTTTATGGTTTGTTGATCCGAGAACAATGTCGATTCTCAGGCTGTTAAGTGTGATGATGGTGTTGTTCGAATCGTTTCTCTAGATCCGTCGAGCCCTCTTGATTCTATTGGCATTCAAGCTCTCAGTGCACCTGCAAGCTCACTCGTAATCATGGCGATGGTCGACAGAAGTGCAGAACGCGCTGTTAACAATATATATCTTCATATCGGTCTACAAAACGGAGTTTATTATTGAAGTTGTATTAGAATAACTGAATATGCGACAAATATGAATAATATGAATAATAAAATCATTGTTGGGGTGCCAGTAATAGTTCGATGGCAAACCCCACCCACCGGCACGTGCTTACCCACCCACCCCTGCTTCCGTCAACAAGACCACCCGCGGCACTACTCCAACCCCGTCCCCGTCCCCGTCCCTAACCAACCACAAAGTCACCCAGTTCTTTTCTTCATGCACACCGCTTCAATTCCGTATAACAATTATCAGCCGTCCATTTTTCTAGCTTCTCTTCTACTTCTTCTGGCCATGTCATTCCTTTCTAGGAGAGTCCGCTTTTACTTAAGTGTTGTACCATTCTATATCTTGGTTGCGTTTGTCGGCGCATATGGTGCAGCTGCATCGTTGATTTTATCACTAGTAAGGAGGAAGAACATCAGCCAATGGGCTACTGCTCGTGCATTTTGGCTCGCAAATTGTACTTTTTTGGGCTTCCAATTCAACGTGGAAAACGAGGAGCTGATGCTCATTCGACCTGCCATCTTCGTTATGAATCATCAATCGTACTCATTTTATAGAGGGATGATTGCGTTAATTTTTCTAGGTCGTTTGATCTTCTGTTGTTAGGCAGGGTTGGTAGCGAGTGATGAATAATTCGCTGATACAATTTAATAGCTGTTCCCAAAGTATTGCAGTATTACCGCAAAAAGTGCTTTGAAATGGTACCCGTTCTTCGGGTGGTACTGTACGACGTTTTTGGGACATCTGACATTACCAGTGGCGTGGAGCGGGACAGTCTTTGTAGATCGAACGAGTCTGGCCATTACAAAATCAGCTTTCGATTCAGCTGTCAGGCATATCAAAACTGCAAAGGTATATTCATTAAAGGCAGGCAACTTGGACAACATACTGAAACCTAGAATAGCAAAGCGTCTGGCTATTTCCAGAAGGTTCTCGATCCAATTCTACCAAGAATGACCTGTTGCCGTTTAAGAAAGGTTCTTTTCATCTTGCTGTCCAAGCGCAAGTTCCGATTGTTCCGATTGTAGCCGGGAATTATTCTCATTTGTTGAACTGGAAATCATTTACGTTTCGGAAAGGAACAATCCGGGTGAAAGGCATTTCAATTTTCTTCATTCTTACTTTTATCCATGTTTGATATGCTGACCACATTTCAGTTCTTAAGCCAATTTCTACAGAGGGAATGACGGCATCTGATGTTTCCGAACTCACTCTTGAGACACGAGAACAAATGTTGGCCGCTCTCCAGGAAATATCTCGATCAGATGATAACGACGTATCAAAACATGAGTATGAGATCGAGAAATCTGCTTCTAGAGTCCTTTGACTGTCATTCCTACCCGCTCTTAACCATTATTATTTAGTGTCAAATTTAAAATTCAAGAACTTGGGGGATGACATGTAATGCTCGTAAGATGTTTGTAGCTTGCAGGGAATATTTTTCTTTCGGAAGATTATCCTTTGATGTATTTGACTGATCTTGACATATTGCTTCCCGTATCTTTTTCACTTCACGATGATATTTCTAGTGGTTTCGTCGACCTTTCAGTATACACAAGACCTCGCATATCCCTGGATTATTTACCCGGTTTGCCTTGCATACGCATTGCGTGTCATTCGGTAGATTGAGATTTATAGTCTCATTCAGTTCCAGCCAAAACCTGATCTATGATTGCTCGGATTACATGAGAATTCGGTGGACGAATCGGGCTAGCATAACTTTTGAGATGGTTAACTATTTTTCGGTTTGGTTGGAGATTCGAGAAAATAATAGACTCGACTACTTACAGGCCTAACTTTTGTGAAACCTATATATGATCTTGTAGTTATACATGGGATGTCCTACATAGTAGCAAATGGCCCGCTGGTTCATATTTGTACTTTTTCCGTTTTCTGATAGCAACATACCACCATCATTATTATTGCTGCATTGAGCGATTGTTTCTATATTGCAAAGGAGCATGGATGAGAGATAAGAGTGATAAAGCAAGTAACAAAGGAATCAGGACAAGGGAAGTGTAGAATGGTACTAAAATTGCTTCGTCGAATTTTCTATTGTTTGTTTGTTTGTTTGTTTGTTTGTTTGCTTGCTTGAGGGAGGAGTTGGAAAATGTCACATACAGACCGTCTGATCACTATTTATTCACTTACATAATTTTCCAAGTATGTAAAGAAGCGAAACCGAGACCATTCCCTGAAAAGCGGGAAGAGCCAAATTTGTCATCTTTCGCTCCAAAGCTTCTAATGAGACGTATGCGTGGCTAGTGTTATCTCTAGAAAGTCGCTAAAAGATAAGACAGGTAAATTCTCGTATTGGTGGGTTAAAGCTGATCATTACGTAACATTATTGATTTTGCATTTTGTTGGGGCAAAAGAAGTAAAAAGCGCCACAATCTTTGTGATGTTTTGACAGACGCCTCATTTCCCGATTTTTTAGGGTTACTTCGCAAATCATTAATGGAGTGAAAAATAAGCCAGGAAGAAACAAAGAAATTCACCGTGATCATCCTGATGCGAAAACCACAGCCCCTAGCTTTCTTAATAGTGTTAAAGGAACTGCTTGCTGCAAACAAGACTCGCCAAAATTGGTTTTGTCCAAATCCAAAGGAGCAGGCACTTTAAAAATTAATTCTGTGAGTACAAATTAAATGTGGCAAGTGATCCTTGATATCCAACAATATGCCAAGAAATATGATATATTGTATATTACATGATATGATATAGGGTTTAGTGTTGGCAACAATATAAACCATATGGTATCGGCAATATAATTATCACAAAACCAAAGTCCATCTTATATCATGTAATATAAATTAAATGGCTACAATATTATTACCAAAAAACCATATATCATATGTATATTGTTGCCGACATTTACTACGTGTCTTGCTTGCTTTCCCACGGGCGGCTCAAAGGAACAACCACAGTATAAATCTTTTCATCTGGAGACACTGACGGCAACATCATTGGTGCAGGGGTTGCATCAGGCCACAGTAACACTATTTACGGCCTAGGCTTCCATTCGCTGGGCAACATGGCCTCAGGAAATTGTATACAACTGACGGTGGGAATAACCTGAATAATGTGTTTGGCCAGTCAATGTGGCGCGAGCAGGAGTATCAGAATAGGCAATGATGCAAGAATTTCTCAGGTGAAACATAGTATCCGCATTTGGTACTACAGGGCCAGTGACGTTTTGCAGACGAGCACCAGGCGCTAGCCCGCGCAGTTGTATCTGCCGGCAAAACTGTATCCGCAGCAAGAGGAACCGTCAGATTCCCGAGCAGGATTCGCTTCAAGAACCCGCTCTACGGCTGGAAACACGCAATGAGCGGAGCGAGCGATTGATATTTATTTTTCGGGACAGAGCCGGGGGAGGCGCAAACCAAAGATATGAGGTGATTAAGGGCGATCCCCGTTCCGAATATGCGCCGCAGCTGGTCTTTATCAGTGCCGGCCTCCTCATCACTCCCCCAACTCCTCCAGGAGCCTCCCTGCCCTCAATTAGCCTTCCCCCTTCCACTCCATCCCCGTGCGGCGTGTTATCCTGCAGTCCGCTGCACCACCAAGCAGCAAACCGTGTTGGCCCGTCTGTCTGCGCTTCCGCCCCATCCCGTGGCTGCCATTGCCACTGTGCCTCGCCGGATTTGGACCTGTGCGTAAACAGGTTTGCCACGCTGCCTTACGGTATATATGCCTGGGCCCTCTGGCTGTCGCGTACAAGGCTGACTGCTCCCCTCCCCAGAGTTGTCCTTCCCCTCCCCGCCCCATACACACGGCCCTGCATTTGAATTCCTCCTCCCCTACTCAGCCTACCCTGAATCCTATTCAAATGCCGTACACACCGCCCGGCTTCCCGCCAGCGGGTGTGTGCCCGCTGCTGGTGGACTTGATGCTGACATTGTCCCAGAAGTCTCTCGCCGAACCCCCTCCCAGAAAGGCCTGGCAGCAGCCCCCAGGCATCACAGACGCAGCTCTTCCGTCACATCAAAGCCCGCCCCTCTGCAAAAGTCCGCGTCATTCGCAACGAAAGCCCAAACCCAGCTTGAACTTTCTCGTGGACCCGTGTCACCTCCGGATTCGAACCATACTAGCGATGATGACGCAGCAGACCATGTTCCTACTGGTCGGAAGCTTGACAATCTCCACGAGCTTCAGGAGGCTATTCGGGCTATCCCTCAACGCCGGGCTTCCTCGCCCCCTGGCTCTCCGAAGCCTCAGCCATTCAATTCCTTCAAGGTTCTCAGCCACCACAGGTCGTCCTCGGATACACTCACCCTCGACCTCTCATGTCTCAGTTTAGTGAACTTCAACAACAGCAGCGACAGCGATCAAGATCCTTTCAAACCACTACGTATGATTCGGAAAAAGAGTGGGGAACTTGTTCGACCCTCACTTCGATCTCCATCCTCCTCTCGCAGACCGAAAAGTGCACCTGCCACTCCTGCATATAAATCTGTTACCTTCTCTTCGGATCTTGAGCATGTCCGACATTTTCATCAATCTGAACGACCCATTGCTGTCAGCACTGAGGCATCCCCAACAGATTACTTTTCCGATCAAGAATTTCCTCTTGTAAAGTCTCCTCCTTCGGATAACCTTGCAATCGAGCTACCAAACTTTCCGGTGGATACACTAACGAGAAAGACTGCTCCTGTTCGATTAGAACATTTGAAGTTGTCATCCGACAAGAAAAACCTCCTCGGAAAAGTGGCCGTCAGGAACCTGGCTTTTAACAAATGGGTTGCTGTTAGGTTCACTGTTGATTACTGGCAGACAATATCAGAAGTCGCTGCTGAATTCGATGACGATGTCCGTCGAAAAGATCGTGAAGCAGGTATTGATTGGTTTTCTTTCTGCATCAAGCTTCAGGATCTCGCGAATCTCGATAAGAAAAAGATGTTTTTGTGTGTCCGATACAATGTCAACGCGTTGGAGTATTGGGATAACAACAATTCCTTCAATTATCAGATCGAGTTCAGAAGACGTCCCCGATTACACTCTAGAAGACAGTCTCACCCCGGTACTAGCCAGCCATCTCTAGAAATCGAACGCGATGATTTCTTCGGAGACGTTCGCCCTTCTTGGACATCGAATAATTCGGATACCAAACATCGCAACACCGATATTCCATTATCGCAATCGCAAAAAACCGCAGCTATACAGTTGGTCTCGTCCTTTGATGAGAGTAATACCTCTCTTCCTCTTAAAAGTGGTAAAAATGCTGGGACCCTGTCGAACAGATATGACTTCGGGGCTTCTTTGAACGCTGCTCGAAGAACGAGACCCAGGGCTGAAAGTACTGGCGCCATCAAGCCACCCTCTGTTTTGAAGCAAACAAGTGGAGATACTACATCAGCACAAGCTCCACACCTATTTGTTCAATCCCCTTCACCTGAAACTCGTTGTGAACGGTCATCCCTTTCAGTGTCGAGAGCAGATGTATCTGCAGAGCCTACTGCTAAGTTGAACCCTTCGGCGGTTTCCGCCGCGGAAAATAAGAATACAAGGCCTGACATGAACTCTGGACAATACTGGGATTTTGTGAAGACATATTGCTTCGTATGTTTGCCCCTCATTGTCTGCTTTATCTTGTTGCTGATCTGTTCTAGTTCCAAGGCGGAAACAATAAATCTACAAATAAATCTGCAGAAGGACAAGTCAAGACCCCAGCCAATAGTTTATTGTCTTCTGCACAGGTTGGCTTGTCGATCGCCAATTTTACTCCTCCAACCTCGAGTGAAGGCCATGATCAACAAATTCCGACATTCGAAAGCTATTATACGACAAGCTCTGGCTCCAATAGCTCTAGCAATTCCAGTCGTCATCCCTCCGGCCACACTTCGCCTGCTGTAACGCTTGGCCCCGTTCATTCTCCACTCATCCGAAGTTAAACCCTTACGACCAATCGCACGCATACAACTCCAAGCATATATAAATGAAACATAACTTCCACAAAAGGATCGAAAAAGCATCAAATATATCGGGCGAGCGATAGTATACTCATAGACACGCATAAACGAGATTGGTTGCATCCGACATAGGGAATTCCTACTAAAATTATCCGCAATCTTCGTTTGGGCATATTATTTTCCACATTTCTGGCGGGCATTATCCAGTTATAGGGCAACAAAATTTATTCCTTCCACAGGCTTGGGATATCACTGTTTCTGTATTTTTAAATTATTGCTTTCTCTTTGATTACGATTTCCTGCGTGTGCATGTCATTAGGAAACGTGGTTTAGCGATGCATTTGCTTTTTTTTTATCTCCCTTTTCTTTATTGTTATTTTCGTGTTTCCATCCTACTGTGCCATATCCAAATTTTGCTTGTCTCGTCATTTTTTTGAATATGCATTTGTTATAGATTTCCTCTTTACGAAATTCATGACATATACCCTTTTTATGAATTGTTGGGGATTTTCATGCTCTGTCTCTCCACTCGCTATCATGTTATCTTATCTCCGTTAGTGGGCCTATCGGCTAACTGTTTCATCTTGTCACATTTTGTCTTATCGCTAACAATAACGGTAGAAACGACAAAGCTTCGGAAAATTAATTTAACTCGTTAAGATAATATTACCAGCAGTCAAGTTGTCAAAGCATTTGAACGAATAATTCACAATAACGAAAGAATGACAATACACGAGGGAAATCTCCGAATCATTAAAATTTTTGACTATGAAGTCTTTGCATAAGTAATTTGTAAATGTAATTTTAATTTAAACAAGCTTTATTGACATCTCAATAAATTATGTCAATAAAGCTTTTGCGGAGACTGTTACCATCTGAAGAAAACTATCGAAATGAAAATGTAGATGATTTTCAACCAGGCTCATCGAGAGGCAGACCACAGTCTACACCCAGTGAGTATATAGGAATTTTCTCTTCAGAAGAATAAACTGACTTGTGAATTGAAGATGCTGTTGCACTTTCTCTTGCGCGCTTAAGACTGAGAATCTCGGAAATTTCCAGCGCACGAGGGCAATCCCGGCGGTCTAAATTTTTGTTAAGGGTAAAATGCTCAAGTCTTGAGGGATTTTAGCCCTTGAGTAGATGTGAAAAGATAGTTGTATTCGATCGACGAGAGGTGCTTAATCATGTATGATCAACTCCACTGATAGCTTGATGGTTTCGAGATTGTTGCAAAAAAGTTCGATACACCCAACCAACCAACCGACCAACAAATCGTATGGCGGATCCTTTACTCCTCGATGGATCGGTCGCTTTTCAATCTTTTGCATTAGATCCTAGGCTTCAACGATCCATCGCAAAGCTTAATTACTCAAATCCGACCTTGGTGCAGGCGAAAGTCATTCCTCTAGCTTTGGCAGGAAAAGATATCTTTGCTCGAGCAAGAACCGGATCAGGCAAGACTGCGGCTTATTGCATCCCTATAGTACAAAAGATTTTAGAGGAGAAAGAGGTACTATCATCATTTGGAAGATTGCTAATCGTTATCAAAGGCCGGAAATGTCGACAGAGGTGTAAGAGCCCTGATCTTGGTCCCAACTCGAGAACTTGCCGAGCAAGCCGCAAAGTTTCTCGGAATCTTGTTAGCATACTGTGGGAAGAGTATTCATTCTGTGAACATTGCGAGTAATATTTCTGAGCAAGCACAAAAGTTTGCATTATTTCCCAAACTCGACTTAACGTCTAGACACCTCCTGATCGATTTACCGGACATCGTTGTTGCAACTCCTTCGCGAATTATCCCACACCTTAATTCTTCAAATCTTTCTATCAAATCTACTCTGGCGTATCTTGTTATCGATGAGGCCGATCTCGTCCTTTCTTATGGTTATGAAGATGATGTGAAAGCCGTTGCACACGTCATACCACGCGGGATTCAAACATTTCTTATGAGCGCAACACTCACCAAAGAAGTAGAAGAACTAAAGAGCCTCGTTTGCCGATCTCCTGTCTTTCTAAGGCTCGAAGAGGATGAAGAATCTGCAAAATTAGCACAATATTTTGTCAAGTATATCCCCGCAGTCTACAATTCCTAATTGATGATAGATGCAAAGAAGATGAAAAGTTTTTATTGTTATATGTTATTCTCAAATTGAAGCTTGTGAAGGGCAAGATTATCATATTTGTAAACAACATCGATCGGTCTTACCGAGTCAAACTCTTTTTGGAACAATTCGCTATCAAAAGTTGTGTTTTGAATTCGGAGTTACCAGTTAATTCAAGGATTCATGTGGTCGAGGAATTTAATAAAGGTATTTACGATGTGATTATTGCAAGCGATGAAAAAGAAATTGCTGCAGGTGATGATGATGACATGGAAGAGGATGAAATAATTCCTAAAGTAGTCACAGAAGCTCCTGACGAGGATGTGATCGAAAGGACCGAAGTCGCTGAATCGCAATCTAAGAATAAAAGAAAAAAGCTCCGCAAATCGCAAGAATACAGTATATCGCGCGGAATCGACTTCCAAAATGTTGCATGTGTACTCAATTTTGACCTGCCGACCTCAACAAAATCTTACGTTCACCGAATAGGAAGGACTGCACGGGCTGGAAAAGCTGGTATGGCACTTTCATTCGTTGTCCCGAGAGAAGAATTGGGAAAACACAAAGCATGTTCTTTCGAGAGTGCAAAGAAAGATGAAAAAGTTCTAGCGAAAATTAAAGAAGACCAAGTGAGTAAGAAAACAGAGCTCAAACCCTACATCTTCAACATGTCGCAAGTCGAAGTCTTCCGGTATCGCTTGGAAGATGCATTGCGAGCCGTTACAAGATCAGCTGTACGTGAGGCTCGAGCAAAAGAGATACGGCAGGAAATTCTATCTAGCGAGAAATTAAAAAGACATTTCGAGGATAATCCCGAAGATTTACAACATTTACGACATGACAAACCTATGCATACCGCCCGGACGCAGAATCACTTGAAGCATGTTCCTGACTATCTTTTACCGAAAGGAGGGAAAATTGCCAAGGAAATTGGACATGTTTCCTTCAAGAAATCTTCCGATAATCGAATACGGAAAGCTAGAAAATTCAACAAAAGGAAAGGCAAGGGCAGAGGCAAAAGGGATCCTCTTAAGCATTTCAAGTAATCAAAATGTTCCCAGACTCCGCCTGTTTGAACATTACACCTGTAAATTATGATACAGAAACGCCTTATACTGGAATTATTTTGCCTCCAAAACAACTGCATCCTTCTCCAGTGCTATTAATTGATGGCGATACTCCTCTGTCTTTTGCTGGACCTCCTTCAACTGCGTCGTAATCCTGTCTGCTTCTTCCAGTTCCGTTCTATAGGCTACATTGAATCAATACCTTGAACAACCAAGGGAATATACCCCATTGATTTCCCTGAGACCTCTCTTTCGGGACTTGTACATTTCCATTTGAGGTAAGAATATCGTACATTGCCTCCATCGGCTCGTTGAAGACCTGTCTGATGAGTGTAAGCTCGACGAAAGCATAGACATACAACTTCTTCATATTGAAAACTAGAGACAATCCCTTCTGGGTCTTCAATCCCGTAAGGATGAATTTTAAGGTGATGGTAGAACATTTGGGCTTTCTCGTTGGCTTCTGACACGAAATTTATCCTGATTTGTATTTCGAACTCTCCCCACCCTGTCTCGGTGACTTCATACGGAGGATTCTCGCACACTGGCGGTTGGCGACATCTCTGAATTTATACATACCTCTCGTCGGATTTGCGTATGTGTCATGTAGCTTGAACGTTACTTTCTTGATGAAATGCGAGATATCGGCGCCGTTGATGCCTTGTACGGAAATGGTCCATTCATGCGTGTGGTCTGACGTGGGATCCTTTTTATTGCCCAGTGGTTTTGCTTTGTTTCCGTATATAATCGGTCTGTATATCTGGACACCCTAGTATCTTCAGGACACTATGAATTATGGTAGAAAACCTTGACTCTTTTTATCGGACCCGTCATTTAGAGGAGCAATGTTGGGTGGTGACGGTGAAGCACTACTACTCTCCAGTTTCCTCGTCAAATGTCATGAGTTCTCCCTCAAAACTGACTCTCTGGGTTCACGACGATAAATTCTCGTGTGAAGATGTAGTAGTCAATCTTGATTTGATTCCCCATATCAAAGAAGGCGCGGTTCTGGAACTGATTCAGCAGCAGACCTGGATCGGCCAAGGAGATCCAGCGCGAAATGGATCTTTTTTATTCATCGCAAAACCATGTGATCCTGAACTGAAGAAAAAACAGCCAAATCTTCAGGTGATGCTTTTTTATGAATGAATCATTGATTGATTGCAGATATCTGTATCTAAAGATATCGCAACGAAATTCGAGTTCCATACTAGAAGCAGCGTCTTGATTTTACCCGTATTAGCAGTCGTGTTTTTTAACTAGAACTGAGGCTTAGGTGCGAAAAGAACTTGTGGAAGCTCAATATGTCGAAGTTTTTATTAAAGATCAGTATCTCAGTCGTGCCGATATGTGGAGATTAGCAGCGTCTTTGGAGGAAACTTGTGTCTGGAAAGGGAAAAAGGTTGAGTTTATTGGCCATATAAGAATTCAAATTAAAGAGATTTATATTCATGGACAGAGGGTGCGTGAGGTTACTAAAGGAATGGAAATAACGAGGCAGGCAATGAGTGGATATATCGCTAAAACAACTAAACCTATCTTCCGATCCGAATCTGCTCGTCTACTTCTTTTTATTCAGATGTCTCGTGAAATGTGGGAATTCGAAGAAGACGGAGAGCTTTACTATAATAAAGCTATCGATGGGTTCTTGACCGAACTTTTTCATCGCTGGAAGAAAATGGATGCAAGACATCTAATAACAATCGTCTTATTTACGCGGGTCGAGTATGATTATTCTCCTACTGCCTTGATATCGCCACCACCTTCGCAGCCCGAAAATAACGGTGTGCATACTCCGACCTTTAGTGGACACCAAGATTTTTATAAAGTCATAGTTGATAATATCTGCTCCGATGATTGGTCAGAAACACTACATATGCTCAAGCGCGAGTTTCTCAGATTCCAACAGGATGTCCTTGTCCAAAAGTCATATGACGGGAGAGATGTTATTGTCGGTCATATGTCATATGCTCTACGAGGCAACATCCTTGAGACAATCAATCTCGTCACGAACCAATTCTCCAGAGACTATATCGATCGAGACCTTCAAAGGACTGGTGTTAATGTGTTAATCGTAACCCCGGGAACTGGTCAATTTGAAGTAGACGAAGGTCTACTCAAGACAACTACAGAGTTGCTTATAGGCAACGGTGTTGGTATTGACCTTGTGTCGCTGAGCAAGATGCCCCTTCATTCAGTTCCGTTGTTCAAATTTCAGACGAATGTAGCGGAAGATGAAGTGGAAACCCCTTCCGCACAGCAGCTCAGTACTAGCGTTACTTCCAGCTATAGCATCTCTGCAGTCATGGGGAATAAACGCCCTTGGCAATATGCACTCCCACATTGGGTTGACATATCATTTTGGCAATCAAAAAGTGACGCCTCAGAAAGAACGTTACAAAAGAAAAGATTGAAACGACGTATTTTTGATCCTCGATGTAAAATGTATGAATTGCAAATGATGGGATATATGGAGAATGAATTATCATCCATCTCGATTGCGTATTTGTCCGAAGATCCATGGTTTGACGAATCGAACCTTGAGGCCTTTTACGATAAGTATGATGGTGTAGTATTCCGTCCAGTTGAACAAGTTCGCTCGGCCATAAAGGAAAAACAGCGAGCTGATAAACTTAAAGCTGAGATTGAAGCTCGTCAACAAGAAGAGAAAGTCAACTATGAGGATAGCTTAGCTTTTGGTACGTCATATCACCACTCCTTAACGAAGCGACCGACCTTGGAGAAATTATTCCGTGATCATACATCTTCAAACGAACCATTGCTTGCAGCGAGTTATAATGATTATCCTATAATCGTTAGGGCGCGAAAAATGTCGAATCCCCGAGAAGAAAATATAGATTACTTTTCACAAAAACAATCCAAACGCCCTGAAATAGGTCGGCGGCCATCGAAGATAAGACTATCGACTGAATCATCATCGTCCCCAGAAACGATACCGAAAACCAGGGAACCACTTCTTACGAGAGGGTTTGATATTGAAGCGCCGAAACCCCAGAAAGCGATTACTCGAGGCCCTACGGTCCGGCCAATTTTGATTTCCAATCCTGTATCTCGTATCCCGGCGAAATACCTTGGAAAGTATCGGCTCTCTGGAGCGATTGACCGCTCTGAAGAGTCTAAGCTAGGGTCCCCGAGATCGCCTCGTCAACTACGTCGAAGCTTGGAGTTCACATCCGCTCCACCACGTCCAACTTCCTCCAGGAGTGTCCTTCTCCCCTGGCAGACTCTCGTGAACCCTTGTAATCCATCTAAAAACTCATTCACTGCAAATAGCCAGTTCAGTCGGTGGCAACATGTCAACCCACAGCCGATAAGTGTAAGCAGTATGAAATGGAAGTCCATGTGTTCTCCTGCTATCCTTCCTTTAAGCACAGATTTTTTTCCGACCCATGATGAGCTTCGTCGGGACTACCAAGAATATACATATACGGTGTCAATTGATCCGGAAGAGACGGACCTCGATCAACGAGCGCTCATGAACGAGATGATTGCAGCAAGGCTTGTTCAAGGATACCAGATTGTTCATTCTTCGGCTATTCATACAGATCTGGGTACTATGCATACCTCCCCGTCACCTGCGAAACTTCGGAGAAAGACTTCTGTTGCAACTATACACGAAGTAGACGAAGCTTTCGGGTCACCTGGTTCGACAATATATCTTTCAATGGGTACCCAAATACATCAACTCGTTGCCGATCCTTCAGGATTTAATATTAAAGTGGTGAGATACGTTCGACGAGAAAACGACCTCCTTGTACCATTGATCCAGTATAACTGTTTGATATGGCGAACAACTGTGCCTGGAGGTTATCGCCGCATTTCCGAGACGTTCAAGAATATTGATATTGATACGTATAACTGGAACTATGTCGATCACGTTATTGCTGGGTATGAGGATGCAAATCCAGATCTTTGTCGTTTATCCCAGGCTCAATTTATGCTCATACCGAATGATGTTCCGCCGTTAAATCTCAGGGCACATCTTCCTGGAGATTTCAGTGATGAGGAAATTCGAGTTGCTGGTATTTTCAAATTGAGTCAGCTATTTAAGAAAGGACAATGGTTGCCACCCGAACAGCGGGAGCAAGATAAACATGGGAGGAAAGACGCGAATGTCCTAGAACTGCGATTTACCACGCTTGAGCCCGCGGCCTTCGCTTCAACACTGGAAGCCGATACGGATGATACAGCCCAAGGTTTCCTGACGGAACTCTTAGACCGGGGGGTGAAGCTCCCTGTTCTTGCCAAAGAAATGCAAGGCCCCAAAGGCATCAGACTTCAAGATCGACGGTGGCATTTACGACTACACGAAAACGTTTTTGTCGGTAGCGAATTCGTGACATGGATTGTTCATAATTTCTCAAATATCCTCACTCGAGAAGACGCTGTTCAATACGGGAACGAGCTCAAACGGCAAGGCCTTTTTGAGCACTCCCAGAAACGTCATGAGTTCAGAGATGGTCATTACTTTTACTTTATAAATCCCGAGTATGTTATTTCCAAACCCGGCAAGAGCTGGTTTGGGGGCCGAAAAGTCACGCCAAATTCCAACATGAATATCCTTACTCTCGATCCACGACCGTTTACGCCTACCAGACGACCAAAAATTGTCTTGAGCCGTCAAATGAAATATGACTTAGATCCAACCCATTGCAGCTACAGACCTGAGATCATCACGTTGCATTACGACTGTGTTCACAATCCTTCGAACGTCTTTCACTTTCGGCTCGAATGGTTGGGAGTTACTGCTAGGCTTATCGATGCCGCTCTTCAATCCTGGGCTCGGACAGCGGAAAGATATGGATTACGACTGGTGGAAGCCCCTCTTGATCAAGCATGTTCAATTTCGTCTGTCAATCCTTTTCGAGAACCCAGAGTCGTTCAACTTGCAGCTGCCCCCCCACAACCTCTGCAAAATCAAGATTCCAAGTTTTGGCTAGTGAAAATACTCAAAGATAATTCATTCGTCCTTGACTCCGAAGCAGCTTCGGAATTTCCTCAGAATGTTGATGTGGTCTACTCATTTGGCAAACCATCTTACACATATCCTCAATACGTACATCAGTCTGGAGTTGCCTTTGTTCAGATAACTGAAAAGGGCTATTTATGGCTGACAAATCGCAGCTATGTTTCTCATTCAAAAGGATATAGTATTCTCACACGTTGCGATCCTGATATGCTTAAAATTGAATTTGCCAATTTTTGCGAGAATTCGGAGCGACTTGTCGAGTATTATAACAAGGTGCAGATAGAGATTCGGGAGGGTAAGCTGAAGAGTGATATTAGAGATCCTGTTGAGAGTATTTATCCTAAGGATGCAAGATAATACTCATCCTTGTATGAGTAATCGCGGCGTTAAAAGTGTTGACGGAATTTCTTATATTCGTAACTCGCGATGTATTTTGCACATAGACATTGTACGATATCATGGATGGGAAATAGGTATGCAGAAATGACATAAAAGATTCAGTGGACGGTCTCAATATTGCTACTGGTAATAAGCCTTCATGAATTCGAGAGTGATCTGGCTTTTGAAAGCAGGAACTGGGTATCAATATTTCAGATCACGCGTTCGAAATAATTGCTGCGCGACCTCTAGATTTCTCCGTCAAGACCTCCGTCCAGTATGCCTCCAAGAAGAAAAGGCCGTAAAGCTGCCAATAAGCAGGCTGCAGCGACGATTTCCACGAAGTCTACCAATAATGTCGAAAATTCCAGCACTATTGTGCAGGTGTCTTCTACTGAGACTAAAGAAGCGATCACACACGACAAAGATATTCCTCAAAGCACAACCAATTTATGCGCAGAAATAACGCAAATAGCTGCGGTTACGGCTCAAGTATCTACAGTAGATGATTCTTTCGATGTATCAATACAGTCGACTGCAGATATCGAAGTGAAGGATCTCCCAATCACAGTAGCCGAAGGGAAAGCAAACAATCGACTGGAGAAACTCAAACAGCTACGCTCGCGAATGGTATCGTTATTATGTCTTATGAAGGGCTTATTTAATAGTTGCAATCCGCTAAAGACAATAGACAAGCTGTATATAGTGAACATCAAAGACTTAAAGTCGATCCCCGTCTCGAATCTCGTCTTGAGCGCCAAAAGGGGGAAGCGGAATTGAAACTAGCAAAGCAAGATGCTCTAGAAGCGGGTGAAGATTTTGAGAGAAAAAGAGCTTGGGATTGGAGTATTGAAGAATCCCAAGCATGGGATAAAAAGATGGAGAAAAAGAAACGCATGATCGAAGGGGCTTTATTCTCAGGTTTGATAAGTGTTTCTGATCAGCTGTTCACATCTCTAGACTATACTCAAGAATCTAATAAAGCGTACAAGCGAGAAATGAAGCGCTTTAAACCTGATATCGTCAATTACGAACGGGAGCGGGCCGAAGCCCTGAGCAAAGGACAAATTGTAATAAATGGGGAAGGTGAATTAATGGCTATTGATGCCGACCGGAATTTTTATCGAGATGCAAACTCTTTGGGGTTTTTTGAGAATAAACCATCAAAGGCGGCTGTTGATCGGTTAGTTGACGATATTGAAAAGGGGTATGGCTTGAATGCGAGTCTGAATTGACATGGAGGGAGAAACAACGTGAGAAAAACCGAAGGAAACGGGATGAAGATGGCGATATTACTTATATAAATGACCGGAACAAAAAGTTCAACGAACGCGTTGCAAGGCATTATGACAAGGTACAAGTATTTTTGCTATCTCCAGATTGTTGACTGTCACAGTATACCAAGGAAATTCGGGACAGTTTTGAACGGGGAACGGCGCTTTAGTATTCTTCAGGGTGTTTTTTGTTTTTTGTTCTGTTTTGTATGTCAAGGCACGCGATTTGCATGTTGAGCAGGAGTAGCTCAGCTCTATCTGCTTCAAAAAGATCGCGAATAGGTTGAATTGACCGTGTATCTAATCTCAGCTGATTTCTGGTCTTCAACCAATATAATGCGCCCTGAATCAATTGCTTGTCTGCCTCAAGTTGGCCGTTGTCTGGTGTGCTTATATAAGCAAGAGGCGTATTTTTTCTCAACGCCCTTCTCAATATCGGTCTGCTCGATTAGAAAATGTCTTCCTGCTTCCTCGATCTTACAAATCCCAAGCCGGGTATGAGTTTCGTGCATGGTCTACAAACTTAGGAATTCAGAAGTCGACCCCGAAGCTGGTCCATTTGCATGTTCGGACAGCGAGGACAATGATAGCTCTCAGGATTTCGAAATAGGTCGGGAGCACTATGCAGATGTTAGGTATATAGATGTTTTTTCAAGCTAATGAAATAGTCAGAGCCAAATGAGAACAGACGCGGATGATCTCTTAGGCGACGACGCAACTTACCAGGGCACTCGTGCAAGTCGCCATAACATATACGGAGATATCGAGAAGATAGCCTCGGGATCGGAAGGCATATCAGAGTCTGATGACTCTGATGATAGAAAGACCTTGGAGCAGATGACAGATTCTATTGCAAACGATGATGGAGACTCTTCTGAAACAGACAGTGATGAAGCTTCGGGAGACGATACCCGGAAGAAAGAGTATCAAAAGCTCTTAGCGCAAGATAAAGAGTTTGCTTCTCTTATATTCCTAGCACTCAAAGCGATAGAGCTAATGATCAGAAAATTCAAGAACAAGTGGTAGATGATTGCGAGAAAGGCAAGCAAATCAAATCGCAAATGGTATAGGGCAGAGTGCACTATCTTGGATGACATCGAAGGCTTTTTATAATTCACTTCTCGATGTACGGATAAAACTTCAAAAAGCTCTTGTTGCTTCAGATAATTTTGTTCAGGTATATTCCCAAAAATCAAGAGAGAATCTAACTTTTCAAAGATGGGCCGGGAATTGAGCGATGCTTCTCATATTACCGCAGTCGAAACAAGTACAGTCTCTCTGATTAATTCGATATTCGATATTCGAGATCGTCATTTGTCAAATGCGCTTGAAGAACAGGGACTGAAGCCTTCTCTGAAACGTCTTCGAGCGAATTCACATGATGTTACAAGTAAAGAGATATGGGAGGCAATTGAACATTCAAGCCAAGAGTAATTCCCTTTATACCAATGATTAACCTCATTGCCTAGACATGCCTCCTGGAAAGAACACACTTTATCTAAGTGGTCACGCAAAGTTGTAGCTAACGCACCTCCATCAATCAATAAGTTCAAATCATTAAACCAGGATTCTCTCTCCCAGATTCGCGAAAATTTGACGGATAACGACCGGCTTATCCAACGGACTAGAGTGAAACGAACCAAAATAGATAGTATGGAAAAACATATTTCTACATTCGACGATACTGATTTCTACCAATCACTGTTGAAAGACTTGATTGACAGAAAGATGCTTGATTCATCTGATATCAACGCAAATCTAATCAAGAAGGAGAAGAATGTAGCCGTCGATACGAAAGCTTCGAAAGGGAGAAAACTACGTTACCATGTGCACGAAAAATTGCTGAATTTTATGGCGCCAACACCTAGCGGACTATGGCATGATGGACAAACTGATGAACTATTTTCAAGTTTATTTGGGAAGAAGGTCGAGGTTGAAAAGATAGAGATAGAGAAAATGAAACCGGAGATGGCTTGTCTTCGATTGTTTGCATAGAATAATCTTGGATGAGGAGCATTACCTTCAATATTAAAGGATTCATGTTAGTCGAGATGCCAAATTTTCAATTCCAGAGACTTCAACTGCTCCAGAAACAGTACTTGTTAGAGCAGCCTCAATGGTTGCTTGGTATCAGTTAGTTGTTATTTTGATGTATACCTGCTGCAACATGGTCCACAAGCAATGGCTTTATCCCAGCAGCTCCAATGAATGGCGCTTTACCGCCAGTTAAGCCTGATATAGCGCCCATAATCATGGATAACGGCACGCTGATCGGTCGAGAGGGTGAATACATGAATCCAGGTCTCATGAATACGGAACGGAATGATTTTATGTTTGCAATATATTCCTCCGCTTCTCGTTTGGTTGTGATATATCGTTCCGGAATCCCAGGAAATGACCCGGCCGCAGAGATCATGATGAAGGTATGAATGTTGGGAAGTTTCGATGCTGCTTCAGCAACTGTGATGGCTGCATGTTATCAAACTACACCAGAAACCCCAATATACCAGCTTTCTTGTTCATATACTCGTACTGCCTAGTTTTGGGCTTTTCGCTTTCCGAGGCCAACGGATTTCGGTCAATGCCTAGACAATGGATACCAATTCGTGATATTGTAGCCAATGGGCTCTCCTTGATAGACATGAATCTTTTATAGTCTAAGACGTCAGCATTGGAATTGTTATGACTGATTCAATCTGCTTCAAGTAAAATTCCAACGGTATGAACAACTGTTGTAGCGTCTATTAGCTGATTTGTATACGAAAGAGGCTCAAAAACATCGCCAGTAGTCCAACGGACTTCCGTCGCCCACAGCGGCTGTTTATTTCCAAAGTTTGGCATTCCATGTGGGCTTGCATATCAATATGCATTGGGCACAATATGTTGGAACTACCTCAGCGAAGTGACATTCATGCCCCGAGAAACAGCGATTCGGCATATCTGTTGCCCTGAAATTGATTTATCGCAATTTTCAAGAATCGCCCGTACCCAGGAATCCCGAACCACCGATTACTAGAAGGCTTGTCATTGAATGTTTCAGCTCATGAGTTTCTGGAGAATCGCCACCTCTAAAAAAAAGTTTGTCTTAAGTTTGTCGTGTCCAAATTCAACCTCATGCGCCTGACATGTCGATTTTTCACATCCTCGAGTCTGAGGAAAAGTTTCACACCAGAAGTCACAAATACAGCAAATCCGCCTTCTCTCCAGCCGGAGAATAAGAAATCTATATCGTTGAAGTTTCGCAGTGGAAAAGAGTCCCACCCTCTTTTTGGAAGAGAACCATATCAACACGATATACAACAACTGTTTAATTTTCCGAAGAGAAAATACTATTTTATGCAGAGACTATATGAAGAGCATCAGTCACCTCTGAAGAGGGGAATAAGACCTAATATTTCACAAGAGCACACCGCTATGGTATGTAATATACAAGTCAACAACCTATTGACAAGAAGATTTACAAAGCTTTGGGAATCTTTTTAGAGTCTTCTAAAAATTTAACCATGGACAGATTCATGGAGATCTTTGTCAACTTCTATCGTTTACATAATTGTAACAGTGGGATTTTCCGAGTTACGATCCGAAATGTCATGCACCGGAAGGATTTAGAACTAGCCCTGAAAATTATTAGAAAGGTCTTCAGTGATACAGAGGTAGAAATATCTGCACAAGATGCTGCATCACTGATCAATTGTTTATACATATCCGCCATGAAGGAAAAGATTATTATCTCTGGGCCTCGTAGTCTCAAATGTACATCTCACTCGCCCGCAATGACCTTCTAATTATTTTTAGTACGTAAGATTTATATGGAAAGATTCTCAGAAGAGTCTTTGCCTGTCAATGTGTTCAGTCACATGCTCGCATGTTGGGCGTCGCAAGGAGACTTCGATTTCATTGAAAGTGGACTGGCTTTCTTTCATACAATGAATGCAATACCTTCGATTTTCACTCTCAATAAGATCTTGGAAGCTGAAGCAAACCAATTAAGAAAGCGATGTCGTGAGTTTCGGCGTCCGTTTGGTAAAATTCCCCCTGCTACTTGGCCTCCCGGACAACGGGAACAATATTCAGAAATTCTTTGGCATCATGCGATAAGATATATAAAGATCTTTAAACTCGTGCACGTAAATCGAATCAACTCTGAGACTATTCGATTGTGTGCTGCAAATGCTACCGATTTGAGACACATTCGGGCCCTATGGGAACTATTGAAGATACCATACATCCGAGGTCAGTTTACTCCCACGGTTCAATCGAGTTTGGTAAGTGCAAGCACAGAAGTTGGCTTCCGCATATATAGAATTAACCCGCAAAATAAATTGATCGGATCAACGTTGCCCTTATCTGCAGTGAACCACATACTCACAGCCTTCCCCGCTAAGAAAGTTCATCGAGACGTTTTGGCGAGTTCGATCACTGGCTGTATTAAATTTCGGAATACTATCGGTGCAATTCAGTTGCTTGAGCAACTTTTCGAACAAGGTTTGAAACTCACCAACGCGGAAATAAGGAGAATATTGAAGTTATTGCCGAAGAATGGGATAGATGGTGAAATATTTGAAGGAGCTGTCATCGGGAACAAACGAAGCTATATCCGATATCAACAAATGGCATTTATGGAGAAATTCCTATATCCTCAGATCGACAAGAGCGACAAGAGAACCCTGATCGAATTTTTGAGGGCGGCTGGTCGTGGAAACAATAGCAATCTCATAGCGATGGTCCAACGAAATTCTCCAGAGCAAGTATTATCATCACCGCCGGTTTTGGAGGCTTTGATTCAAGCGTACGCGTACACAAAGTCGCCGGAGCTTGCATGGAATTTGTTGGACAAAAAAGGCAGTAGCATAAAGTCGGTAACAGCCTCGACGATATCATCCCTTCTAGCTTCACGCCAGAGACACGATTTGCCCAAGAATGTCGCTAAGCTTGTTCATCATTTCATAAAATCAGGATCGCAGTTCTCGAGTCTAACTTTGGAAAAAATCATTAATTCTGCAATCTTACGTCGTTACAAAGAGTCGTATAGATATTTAAAGCCCATAAAGATAGGATATAGCACTGACAGCCGTTTTGTTGTAAAGGCTTTGGTTTCATTCGCCAAGGAAAGCATTGATGATATTGAGCATGGGCGAGATATTACAAAATCTGTCGAATGGGTAGAAAATTTAGATTAAGATTTCAAAGGAAGAGCTTGGTAGTGAACTAATAAATGAATTGTGTTTGTAGGTTTGTGTGCATTGAAATGAAGAACCTGAAGAATTTTGGCTTCTAGGTTTCTGTTGTAAGAGAAGCTAGAGGTATCATACCTAACATTCCAAGAAAGCCTATTTTCAACTGGGCTTTAGACCTCCGTTCACCCAAGCTCCTGAGTACAGTCGGTGTTTGTGCCTTTGGGGATCGAAAACATGCAATTTTAGCAACCCTAACGCAATTTGGTAATTCTTCATTTCGTGTTGAACTCTAACTAGCACTGCAGTTTAAGGGATGTCTATAGCATTGAGGTCTATTCGTCCCTTTTTCGGATAATGTAAATACTCGTTTCGGCAAGACTGTGTGTCTGGTCGGCCATTTGAGCTTCAATCACAGGTAAATAATTTGAGAACTCTAGTGATTAATTTGAACTACGCATAAGGTTTGTTCGAAGTAGTTTTAACCGGGATTATACTTGCTCCAATTTCATGCACAATTGGTGTAGAGGTGATTAGTGAGACCTATCATCTGTTTAATATTTGGATAAGGGTCAACTAAGGTCCGGTTGAAGAGTCCTGCCCAAAACCTGTCGCCGGCCTCCCTCTAACCCACTACAATAATGGTGAGTCGTCTTTAGCAATCTTTTTCGTTAAACTATCCCTTTAGTCAGAACAACTCACGGAAGAACAAATCTCGGAGTTTAAAGAAGCTTTCTCGCTTTTCGATAAGGTAAATTGTCATTCTCTAGCTCCGTATTTCTTTCTAAAAGTATAGGACGGTGATGGCTCAATTACCTCCAAAGAGCTCGGTACGGTCATGCGTTCTCTGGGACAAAATCCTACCGAAGCCGAACTTCAAGATATGATAAATGAAGTTGATGCGTATATGCCTAACATAGAAAGCCAATTGATAGACTAAGTGATGGAAACGGAACAATTGATTTTCCCGAATTTCTTACCATGATGGCTCGCAAAATGAAAGATACAGACTCCGAGGAAGAAATTAAAGAAGCTTTCAAAGTCTTCGATAAGGACAACAATGGTTTTATCAGTGCAGCTGAATTGAGACATGTTATGACGAATCTTGGTACTATCGCCTGCATGGTTGAACTGTGCCCGCTTACTGAACTCAGGTGAAAAGCTTACTGATACTGAAGTTGACGAGATGATCAGAGAAGCTGACGTCGATGGCGATGGTCAAATCAATTATGGTACGTTATATCTTTCCGTGAATGTATGCCAATCATTTTTAGAGGAGTTCGTGAAAATGATGTTGAATAACTAAAGTGTTTTAACGGTCCAATGATGTTCCCCGTGTTTGATATTGAAGCCAGGGTAGTTTATCTTTGAGAGTAGTTCAATTGAAATGTGCAATGTTTCCTGAGGGCTATTACGCTGAATTATACACTCAATTCGCCTAGGGTCCATATTGTATGTTTTCGGAGAGCTATGAGCCTGAATTATATATACTTAAACCAGCTGTGGGCCCATATCAATCGACGTCGTCTACGGCAATTACCTCCTGTTTCTCAGGTTTGTCTCTATTCTTGGATACTTGCTGTTGCTTTGGCCTCAGATGGTCGGGCAGTTCAAATCCTTCCTGGGTTGCATCCAAGATTCCTTCCTCGATACTAAGCATTCCACCTCGGCTTAGCTTCTCGACAATCTCTTCCGCCTCATCAACATTCATCTTCCCGAGAACTTTGTTAACCTCTCCCAATTCGCCAGTTTGGAGAGCTCTTTGCAGACTTGGTGGGAAGCATTCAAATATCGTTCGAGATTCTCGCTCGGCAGGAACGTCTGAGTTTTCCCGAGGAACCAATATACTGATGTGTGTATTTGGATCGACTGCCTGCAATTGAATTTGCTCGACGCCGGCGGGCCCTTCGTCTGGTTCGGCAGCGATCACAGCAGCTCGTTCCTTTATCCTGGCGTAGGTACTATTGACATCATTGACGAAAACTTTTAATGCTTGATGTCCGGGTGTTGTGATTCTATCGTTTAGTCACCCGTGCAATGATGGGAAATTACTTTTGAAAAAACAGATTTACACCATCAGGACCCAATTTCCGACAAAAGGAAAGTAGTTGAGCTCGATCGACGCACTGGCGAGCATATTCGCAATGACCTTTCATTTCTGCTCGGAAGGCTTCAATAAGAAGTCCATCTGATTCAACTTCATCCTCAAAGAGTTCCGGATGGCTTGCGAGAAATCTTTTAGCCTCAGCGAAGTCTCCCAACTTCAACATTCCAAATTGTTTAGCAGCTTCCGAAGGTTCGATAGATGTTTCTTCTTGTTCTTCGAGTTCGTCTTCCGAGTCAACCTGGGTTCCGGAGGAAGTATTTTTCAGTTGTCCATTTTTCGCGGGCACCTCGGGGTTTAAAACTTCAACGGTCTTAACAGATTTCTTTTCCGTAGGTTTAGACAAAGCAGGCTTTGTATTTCCCTTGTTAACCATCTATTTATGAGTGAGTGGTTAGGAAAACGTATATACGGTACTGTCATATACGACCGTGAGATCATCCGATGTGATCTTCTTTGAATCTTCAACAGCCATCGTACCTAGCTCTGCTGAAATCTCGGTCTGTCGAGTTTCCAACCGCTCAACATGACTCTTGATCTCTTTGATGTATAGCTCTGTCTTGTCGCCGTCTTCATTTTTAGTTTTGACTGCTTCTTTGACTTGTCCAAATAAGGAATCCATCAAATGCGCATATGACGGAACATTGGCTTCCACAGGCTCTTTCGGCAACCCATGTATAACATCAGCGACAACTTCTTCAGGTCTTGCTTCTCGCATATTTTTGAGTTGGTTGATCAACCTGTTAATATACGCCAAGAGTTGTTCATTCATATCACTTTCTTTGTGAAGATGTTCTCGTCTGCGTTTACGCTCGGCCCGTTTCTCGTGTATATCACGTTGTTTCCATCGAATGAAAGATTTCTTATCAACATTTGGATGGGCTTGACTATCAGGTTGAAACTGAGATCTAGCTGAATACCTTCGAAGTCACTTAGGAGGGTTAGAATAAGGAATATAACGAAACATGCCTATCGTCGCTCAGTTCAAGATGATCCCATTTGCTATAGCCAAAGTTGTCCATTCCTGGTCGTAATTTCTTGCAAGGAGGAGAGTGAAAGTGGAGGACGAGATTTTTGGGGTGAAGTCTAAACGTCAAGACGTCAGGGAAGTTCACAACACTTTGCAGCAGAACTCATAATCACCTCTTGCAATTTAACACGATTAGACCTTTGACAAAGGTGTCTGCTCATTGAGAGTTTGTATTACGCCAAAGGCCCATGTTGGGCGCAATCCGCCTACGGTCATCATCTTGGAATCAACCATATCTTGCATCACGTATCGTTCTTCCGATTACATTCCGCAGGCACTACACCGGTAATTCAAATTTTTTCACCACAAAAAGCTCAAAGGCTGGGCCTCGATCATATGATACCAAATCAACCTTCTCTGCAAACCGCTTCTTTCATCCTACGAGACCTCGATTTGCCGATCTAAATAAAGTTGTATCTTCAACACTCAGGAAATCCTCAAAGATCACAGTAGATCAGTTCGAACCCACAGAGCGAGCAGCAAAAGCTGCTACAATCGATCTCTCTGCAAAGTTAGGAAAGCATGTTGACGGAGCGGCAGATACAGCCTCGGTTGTTCGTTTATTAAAATTGGCGAAGCCAGAAGCTAGGGATTTATCGATAGCATTTATATTATTGTGTCTCTCTTCAGGAATTCAAATGACAATACCTGCATCTATCGGAAAAATTATAGACTTCGCAACCAGTAATGATTCAACAATAATGGGATTCTCGACATATCAATTTTATTTCGGATTAGCGGGACTGTTTACATTGTCAGCACTTTCAAACTTTGTTCGAGTAGTGCTTTTACGTACAACGGGAGAGCGGATCGTCGCTAAACTTCGCTCAAAATTGTACCGAAACACCATGGTTCAAGATGCCGAGTTTTTTGATGCAAACAGACATGGCGACCTGATTTCTCGCTTATCTTCGGACACCACAATAGTTGGAAAGTCACTGACGCAGGGCGTTGCGGATGGACTACGAGCCCTTGTGAGTGCATCTGCTGGAATTGCAATGATGGCTTGGGTTAGTGTTAAACTAACGGGAATAATGATGTGTATCGTTCCGCCTATCGCGATCGGTGCTATCTTCTACGGTCGATATGTCAAGAAGCTTTCCAAAAGGACCCAGCAAGGTCTGGGTGATCTCACAAAACTTTCCGAAGAAAAACTGGGAAATGTGAAGACTTTACAAAGTTATTCAGGCGAAATTCAAGAAGTCAAAAGATATAACGATCGGATACGAAATTTATTCAATTTAGCTAAGAAAGAAGCTTTTGCAAGTGGTGCCTTTTTCTCCACTGTTTCTATCTCTGGTTAGAATCTGTTTAACCATTAGACTGGCCTTGCGGGAAATGCGACAATCCTTACAATTCTAGCCGTAGGAGGAGCAATGGTCTCGGGCGGATCAATTACAATTGGTGAATTGAGCAGCTTTCTTTTATATACTGCATATGCTGGAAGTTCGATGATTGGTCTCTCATCTTTCTACACAGATATTATGAAAGCCACTGGAGCTAGTTCGAGATTATTTGAACTTCAGGACAGAAGACCTAGTATCATTCCAACTGGTATTCTTTTCCACTCAGAACATTAATCTCTGACCAAAGTGGGAAGTCCTGTTTCAAGTGCGCGAGGGACACTTTCTTTCGAGAATGGCATCCTGGTTTGCTTTGAAATCATCTGATTGTCTAGTGTCATTTGCATATCCGACTCGGCCTGCAGTCAAGATATTTGATGGGCTATCATTTTCTATCAACCCTGGTTCGAACGTGGCTGTCGTTGGTATGTAGGATTGACAAAACATTTCTGATATATCAAGGTCCATCTGGTGGCGGGAAGAGTACAATAAGTATTCCTCTTTTTTCACTCGAAAACCACTAAAGTTTAGCTGCTCTATTGCTTCGCTTCTATGTACCTGCTTCAGGAAAGATAACCCTCAACAAAAAAGACATAGCAGAATTAAATTTGAAACAGTTTCGCCGGAGAATCGGCGTTGTTGCCCAAGAACCCGTTTTGTTCCACGGAACAATTGCTGAAAATATTTCATACGGGAGTCTTCTCGCCTCTCGAGCAGAAATCCTACAAGCAGCGCGAAGAGCTAATTGTGGATTTATTGCTGATTTTCCGGATGGACTGGAAACCAGAGTCGGAAGTCGCGGCACTCAACTGAGTGGAGGACAAAAACAGAGAATTGCGATTGCTCGTGCTTTGATTCGAAATCCAGACATTCTAATCCTGGACGAGGGTATTGGTCTTATTGTTTAGCAAGTCTAAACTCCAGCTACCTCGGCGTTAGATGCGACGTCGGAGAATTTAGTTAACGAAACTCTCCAAATGTTGATGAAAGACGAGAAAATGACAACAATTTCTATTGCTCATAGACTCGCGACAATTAGACGCGCAGACCGAATTGTAGTCCTTGGAAGCAATGGTTGTGTTGAGGAAGAAGGTACCTATTCTCAATTGATGATAAGTAAGGGAGCTTTTGTGAGATTGATGGAATGGCAATTACACGGGTTTGATCTCGATACAATCAAGCGAGCCCCTAAGAAACATCTAGAAGAGGAAGAAGACGAGGAAGAGCATAGATCGAGGACTGAGGAAGAGGACTTCGTCACAAAGGTTCCTTTGTAATCCTATTAATCTCGGACTGAGATATTTGTTGGCCGATCTGTCTTGTACAGTTGTAGTTCTCCATCTTTTATGTATCTACTCTAAAAAAGGCACATGTCTGGGTAACTTGAGTTTCCAGTAACTTAAATTTGAATATAGGCAGGAGTTCCCTGTGTATAAATCAGTTCTCATGAGTAAAAGGATCAGCGACTGATGAGCGTTTTCCGAAGTGCATGAAGCTTCGTTCTGTAATCAGTGTGAGGGTGCTCTGAGGCAATTGAAGGCCAAGAATGAAGCATCATGATAAGATTAAAAAGAAATATTTGTAAGCCCTTTTATTTTGTTCAGATGCAACTTTCAAAAAAACGGTGGTGTCGCGTAAAGGGGGGTGTCGCTTAAATCGGCGTTGAGCTTAAGGATTAATAATTATGAAAAAACTGCATTTGGACGTTTCTAGTAAATCACGAGGACCTTAATACGAAAGTTCAAGTTGAATGAATTACTGGCAAGAAGTGACCCAAAATACCAACATCACACTCTTCTTAGAGCCTCAGGATCCTTTGACAAACTCAATAGAACATCTCTGAAACGAGATGTGCTGTTTATACCTCGTGTGGCTTTGTCGCTGGTGTCGATCAACCTGATGATTTGTTCCCAGGTCGAACCACCGTGACCTTGAGATTCATTCTGGGATGTGGTGTCTGCCTCCTCCTTCCTGATGGGATGTTAGAAACGGCCTAGAGTTCCAAGATAAGTAGGATACCGAGTTTGTTCGATTGCCCTATCCTTTTTTGCATTATAATTCTCGTAAAAATCATCGATTGCTTGATGTGCAGCTTCGATTTCTTTCTTAATTTTGGCTTCGGATGACTCGTCTCTTGTCAGAATTTGAAGAGCTTGACGCTCCCGCCATTCTCTGACTCAATCAGCGCCGTCTTGCTAGACACAGATGGCACACCTGATTACTTCAGGCTCTATTTCTTCGGTTTCATTTTGATCTGGTTGGTCTTTTGTTGCAAAAGGAGATGATTGCTGACCAGGAATATACGGTGCAGTTGACGACGAGATGATTCCTCCCACCTCGTTCATCTATATTATTTAATACATTTTTCAATCTATGCAATAGACCTCATGTGTATCAGGAAAAGATGACTCAAAGTTCTGATTAACTGCACTTGAATCAAAATGGGCTGGTTTATGGAACATCTCCGCATCGGATCCCAAGAACGCCTGCTCTCTCGCAAGGAAGTCATCAACTGAGGGAGATTCGCCTACTCTTGGATGGCCGACTGTAATATCGCCAGCGTCGAACGCGTCGATATCTGGAAAATGCGACATGTAGGTGTAGTTGAATGGGGATTTGTATTCGCTGTCAGTTACGGTGACACTAAGAATTACACCTTCTAAATTCTCATAAAAGTTATACAAGAAATAAAATTAACCTATTATGTTTCAGGATCTATATTCGATATGGACGTTAGCGAAGCAATTTCTAGCTCAAGAGTGCAACCAACTCAATAATACAAATACCTTCGCAAATGAAAGAGGCCAAACCGACTGATGGAAACTGACCATGATCACCGAGAAATTCCGAAGTCCCAAATCCTAACATCGCCGTCCTCACCAGCACTGACAACCATGGCATCGCCTAATCCGACGCAAGTAACCGGACCAGAATGACCCGCCAATGTATGTTCACACTTCCCTTTATAAAGATCCCAGACTTTGACAAGGCAATCGTTGGAACAAGAGACCAGTCGAAAGTTGTCTGCTGCAATATCCCAAACACCTTCAACATGACCGAAAAGAGTTGTTTTGCACTGGCCTGTGTCAACGTTCCACAAACGAATAGTATTATCCATAGATGATGTGAGAAGATGTTTGGGAAGCGTTTCGGAGGAAACAACGGAGTCGGTGGTATAATCAGACTCATTATCTTCGATCTCGAACGCTGGAAATGAGTGTAAAACAAGCGACTGAACCTGTCCGATATGTCCAAGAAAGGCTCTGATGCAACTATGTGTTTCGAGGCTCCAAAGCTTTACGGTTGTATCATGACTAGCGCTAAAGAGAACCTTTGGTTTAGATTTCACTCGAACGCAAGTGATAAAATCCGCATGACAGATGAGGGCATCAAGAGACTGTGTAATAAAATTCCATATTCGAACAGTTCCATCCGCAAATCCAGTTGCTAATATCGATTCTTCAAAATGAAGACAAGATACTCCATCGGCGAAACGAGGCAATGTCTTTCTGCACCGTCCACTTCGATAGTCCCATAGTCGGACCGAACCGTCTAAGCCGCCTGAAAATAGCTTTTCATCGTCGAAACCCAAACAAGATACTGGTCCATCGTGACCTTTAAGAGTACGAAGTAGTACTCCTGTCTTCACATTCCATACACGTATTGTACGATCGAACGATCCAGTAATCAGGGTATTGTCGTCAAACTGTAGACACATGATAGCTTTTGTATGGCCCTTTAAAATTTTGGTTTCATATCTCCCTCTACGCCAATTTTGTTCAATTTTACATCTTTCCGAATAGACATGTTTCCAAGGAACTGTAAGGCAAGGTTGCTTTATCGTGCATTGAGCGACTTCGCCGGGACCTTCTGAGACGGATCTCTTTGAACCTGCCAGCGATGGAATTTCCCTACTGAAAGCAAGATCTTCCCCAATATGAGGGCTTTGGGGACTGCGCTGCTTTGTGGCAGCGCGTAATCGATTTCGTTCGAGAAGAGGTAATCCCCATCCGCACTTTGTACATTTGCGATCGATATGTTGCCGACATAAGGTCTTCCAGACTGTTTCATCGTCGGCTAGTTTTTTCCAATGGTTTGAGACTTGGGCGGCTCTACATAACGATGCGGCATCGAGATAAATAAGTATTCTGAAACAAATTTCATTGGGTAGTGCAGACAGTATATCGATACGCATCATATCGTTCGCTACAGATGATATGAACGATAGCTGAGGAAAGCAGCATTGAGCGAGAAGACCCTGTAGGATAACGCGACGTTGGACTGGTGGGGAAGAAGCGAACATGGCCCATATATTTGAAATCGCCTCCTGATCTGACGGTGGCAATTCTTCAAGGCTCTGTCTTGTGGGAAACATCCACGCAAAAAGAAAGGTACCTTTTGAAGATTGTTCATGCTTTCCTGGCGCACCAAGGCATTGTTGAACTTAGGGTTGTGACGATAGCAGTAGCTTTTTAAGGAGTACAGCTGACCGTCTTGTTTGCGAGGAGGAGGATGATCTTTGAGATAGGTAGTAGTCGTAGGCATCTGGTCCAATAGAGAAGTACTAACGAATAGGGTTCAGACCCAAAGATAGGCCAGGGCTTAAATAACGCTGGGAGGCTGCTAATGGGGCATGATGAGGATGCAGTTGCGTGAAATCACGACATCTGGAACCCAGCATTAATTCGCCCTCGGAAAGTCCATAGTGTTTTATTATCCAGACCAAGTTATATTACTGCATCTCTACATCTTTAGCAGTCGAGGCCGTTTTTCTGTTGACTGCCGTAAAGCCTCCACTAGAAACTGGTGTATTGATAGTCGGTGAAGCAACTGTGCCGGGCAGAGAGCCAGTGATGGGCGGCACATAACTCTCCATTTCCCTTTCATAGCGCTGTTTATCCTGTTCATAGAGATCATAGTAGGGCTTCCGACCTTCTTCGTCCAGATTTTGCCAAGCGACACCCATAGCTTTAGTCATTTCGAACCCTTCCACTCCCTCGTTCTCCGACCTGACACGCTCTCGTTCGAGATCGCAAAACTTCAAAAAAGCGTTTGCGGGACGCTAATCATGGTTATAACATTTACCGCCATTATTGGTTACCTTTGGTGCATGTGGATCCTTTGCCAACCTGGGGGTCTTCATTGTACTGGTGGGTGTGTTTGCAAGATGAGCAGAGATTGTCTTTTTGGAGGTCGTTTGTGTTATATTTGGAGTAGCAGAATGGTTGTCTGCAACTGGAGTGTGATCAAGGGCAGGTTGCTGCGATATGGGAGATTGTGCATAATTCGCATTGGATGGTTGTTGGTAGCCGCTATAAAAGCCGTTATTCTGTTGATATCCAAGTGTACTATCTCCCAAGCCCATGCTATAATTAGAGTAGTCGTTGCCGTTATTTCCATGGTATTTGGAAGAGTATTTTTCGTCTGGATCGGGCTACTGTCAATCAGCATCTGGCTTTGAATGCCTAATAGTGGAAGCATACCGAAGCTGGAGTAGATGCAGATCCATCCGAGTCATCAACGATAGGATGTTCCCGTTCCTCGAGCTTTTCTTGGAGGAATGCGCGCTCGAGACGGAGCCGTTGAACAGACCGCCGTGTTCTTGCTAGTTTGAGGACCAAATTTTCGTTGTTCTCTTCGATTTCGCGTATCCTTTTCCGAATGTCTTTGCACTTCTTGCGATATTTGTTTTCTGTAAGGAGGTTAGATATCCCCTTGGTCTGAGAGCTGATACCCTCGGACTCTGAAAGAACAGGAGCTGCTTTGAACTATTTGCTATAAGTAGTATTCCCAACAGATGATCCTCTACCTTATTTGCGCTCATATTATTGAGAAGCGAAAGGACTGATGTGTTGACAGCCAGGGTGGAGAAGAAAACCGAAATAAGGCTGTTGAAAGTTCAACGACCGCCAGGACATCACATCATAAACAGAAACGAAATTAAAGTCATGTCATGTCACAAACCACGAAGTAACATAAAAGTAATTACAGGTTTTATAGTTCAACCGACTTCCCTCTGCCTTCACAGCGCTATCTGTACAACATTTGCCTCAAATGCAGCGAAACCCAACTCTTTCTCGTTATACCCAAAAATCACAGTCGCTGATATATACAACCCCTGAAGACCATCAAAGTCGGAAGAAGAAAATAGTTTTTTTTACTCCATCACTATGCAAAAACGACACTAAAGATTAAACGCCTTCCTCGTCATAAAAACAGAACTTTTGAAGAAGGGAGAAAAGCCGGCTTTCTAAGATGCTAGTGATAAATATTTCCTTACGCAATTCCAAAGTGGCCCGACTTTGGCGTAGGTTGCGATGTAGGAGATGAACAAAAAACATAGCTGGAATGTTGTCCGCAGCGGATTATGGCGAAGTATTATTTGTCGTCAGGGAAGAAAATGATACTGTATTACGATCCGAAGTGTCAGAGCTGGATCGGCTGTGATCGTCCATTGGAAATAGTTGATCTGGGTTAGATTCAGGACCTGCAGAAGTCTGAGGGGGAGTATTCTCATTAGGCGTAACCATCTCCGGATCTGGTGTAAAAATCCATTCGCATTGAAGAATAAGTTCTTTGACAACACTCTGACTATAGCCGAGATTACCCATAGATACAGAGAGACTATCATTTCGGTTGCGGAGGAGACTGGGACCAAAGACGATTGCGAGATTATGCGGAAACATTTGATTTTGATCTTCGTGCATGGTAACCCTAAAGGTATTAATTTGTTTCCAAAAATCTGACGGAATACTTTTCAAGATGCTGGGTGAATCTGCGAAGGACTTCAAAATTCCGTCTAGGAAGTTCATGAATTAGATCTCTTAACGCATAGAGTCTTTCATCAAAATTCTTCATACCTTTTGGATTAGTAAAAAACTCAATTCTGGCACGATACTTATTGCGCAGATGAACCTGTCATATAACGCATCCGTGAGCAAAGACTCGGGGAGATCCCGAAGCCATCCTTTCAATGTTCCAGCAATGACATTAATATCCGCATATTTATCGTCGTCCAAATCAACGGGTATACCAGAATCAAATGCAGTTTTCATGGCGTTAATGCTGTTGACAGAACCAGGTACACGGTATAACCCAAGTTCTTTGAGACCTGCAAGGTTAATAAAGTACCTTGAACGGTCGTATACCTCTCCGCTCTATTTCATTAAGAAGAATCTCTACAGCAATAGGAATGTCCTGTCCATCGCGCTCGCAAAGCTCATCAAGATCTACTCCGAAGACTTGGTTACGTAAGAATCGACCATAAAAAAGTAGATTACCTTTCTTGGACTGTTTTCTAATTCTCCACTCTTCAGCCAGGGCAGCTTGAGCCAAACTATCTGCTGTAACCTCGGCTAAAACTCTTTTCCAATCATCAAACTCATCGGCACTGGTAGCTTGGAACCAAAAGTCAGATCCATTATCGGTCTTGATACGAAATGAGGAATCTTTTTTTGATGGCGTAATTACAGCTCCAGAAAGGTTGATAGTCACTGAAGGGATGCTTTCCGTCGATGTTGGAAAATGTGAAACTGCCGAATTTTCAGATTCAGAGCGTTCCTGGGAAGGATTAAAGTTGCTTGAAATGGCTACCGAGATAGGTCGAACGGCTTTCAAAATTGAATTCACACCCAACCTCCGACCCGAAGAGATTCGAGGCCCAAATGTTTCTATCAGTTTACCAGGCTCAGAGCGTTTGCGCTTCTGATCTCGAATACACCGTTCCACAGCCTCCCGATGCCTGAAATCACGCCGCAATTTCTCCTGCTCCGCAAAGATTAGCGCCCCGAATGGTTTATGAAGTTTCGACGCCCTGGCGGCCTGGAGTTCTTTATATGCGATCTCACGAATCAGCTTCCGAGCGGTCTTGTCGAGGAGTTTTGTATCACTCAGTAAAAATCGTAAAGGATTCATCTCCAAACTTTTGACCGGCAGAGCATTTTCTTGTCGGATCAAATTATTCACGAGATTAAACACATATCGCCGTTTATCGAAATTGACGAGCCGAGTATTTTCGATCGACATATCTGGGACGTAACAAGCGATTTCCAACATTCTTTCAAGAGTCCATCCAACGCATGGAACAAGCAACTCTTTTGTAATAGGAGCATTATCACTGACCAAAGGAAGAACCTCAGTTAGGGTGTCCGCTACGCGTCCTTGTTGGTCGTTTCCAACCGCAAAGTACCAAGCTGAAGCAAACATCCGACTCTCGGGACTAACCAACGCAGCCGAAATGGCGTTTCCAACAAAGGAAGGGACACTAAAGCGGAGTTGATCCGAATTTTGCGGAAGGCGGGTTGATAATGGATAGAAATCCATGCTTGACATGCGTTTCTTACTGATTGCCAAAAGCATAAGAAATGTCTGAATTCTCGAAATTCGATCACGTTGATCAACAACTGTTTCCGTAATCCGATTAATCACCCAAGTTTTGATATTAAAATGCAACTGATGCAATTTTCGCATGGGCGAGGGTAATGCTTCAAGAAGCTGTTTTTCAGATTGTGCATGGTGCAAGTTGCTTAAATGGATAAAGATATCTTGAATTACGGTATCGTCATCTGATATAACGTGAGGTTGTTTCCGAGGATAAAATCCAAGGGGATCGATACTTTGATTTTCAAAAATTTCAAATGTGATCATCCAATCGTCTTGTCTTGCCGATCGATAAACAGTACTAACAACTTCATCCATATTGTTCAATAACGTGTTCAACGTTGCAAAATCTCGAAATTGCGGGATAGGAATGTAAGATCTAGTGATAGGGGTTTCAGGAAGCTCGATAGCTGATCGAAAAGTCGGTTGATAAGAAGTCTTTACATATTCTTTAGTAATTTTGTCAACCAGTAGTTCAAAGTGCTCTTTTGCCAGAATAAGATCAATTTTCTCTTTTGAAAGATGCTTCCAATCCTGCAGCTGTGCCATACTAGTCCGCAAGAAGGAAGAAAAGGTCTCTCGCAAGTCTGGATGATCAAGAAAGTCAAAGTAGTAATCGCTGATCCAGCTAAGAATGACTTCAAGAACGCCAAGTTGAATTTTTGAAACGAGTTGCCAATCAATTTTCTCGACAACATCATCAGCAGCATCAACAAATGACCATTCCGGGAAATTCTCATCCCGTTTGCCGTCTTCGCGTTGTCGGGAAGCAATATGAGCTGCAGCATGCTTGGCACCGATGAGTCGTTTGCGAAGAAACTCCAAGAGTAAAACAGGTGAGCAGAAACTTCGGTATGTTGCCAGAAAGGTCGCAGTATAGATTTCGAGATCCATCTGGAGATGCGGAACACTTCGTTGCATATCTGAGCCGAAAACAACTTGAATTTGACTTTCAAACTCTTCGACTCCAAGAACAAGTAAATCAACCAACCGCTCGAGAGATCCTGCTTTTGTAACAACGTCGGCAAAGGCTGCAGTGGACGGGATATCTCCATGGATCATGAACTCCGAAGGGGATCGAGGATTAAGCAGTCCATTTGGCGCAAGCACCGAACTTCGTTTCGACGAAGTGCTCATCCTTTTTGAAGAAATCTCAATCAAACTTGTTGGTCGCGACTTGATGCCTTCATCTGAAGTAGTTTTCAACACGAGTTCCCCGTCAATAGTCTGATAAAGAAACTCTTCAACCCCAGCGATATCTCTCATGCTCTTCAACATTGAAAGATTTCGACATTTGAGCCCCGCGATACGACTCCGGGTAACTCGATCAAGATCTCGATGACCAGTAGTAAAGCTTGAAGGTTGAGAAGGAGGATAGGAATTGTTTCTTCGAAGTGTAGACATAGTTCGGGGTCTTTCTCCAAAGACAGAGTTTGATCTAGGTGACCGAGGATGATCCATAGTTGCTCTAACCTGCAGATTCGACACCGAAGTTTTTCGCTGGACGACTCCAGTTACTTCGAGTAAATCGACCCGTTCAAATAATTTATGACTTGGAATTATATCGGTAAAGACTAATGGGACAAAAGCTCCAGTAACAAACAGTCGACGCTGCGCATAATGATGCTGGACATAATTTCCTCGAAGCCTTGGTTCGCAAATGAATGACAGTTTTACGTAATTCGGAGGAGAAACGTTTGAGAGAGAAGTATTGGTAGTAGAACATGTCTTTAGACAAGCCTGGAGACTAGGGATTGCATCGGCATTGAACGGCCTGTTTGTCTTAGTTGACTTTCCAACGAATTCCGTCCACCGAGCAAGAGCATCCTCGACGGCATTGAGAACACGACGACAGTTGGTCAGATCCACGTCTTTTGCAATTATATTTTCCTGGATTTCAGTATTATAAAAAAGAAAGCGGTTACCTTTCCATCAAACTGTGGTTCAACACTCCTCACCGCCTCCCTCAAATCGCCAAAGAAAGGGACAACAAAATCCAAATAGTCGCTATCCTCATCCGAGCTATCCGGCGCCAAAACATGAGCAGAAAGGGTATCATTAGGGGAATCTGAAGCCTCCTTCAAGTCTCTAGCAAGGCGATTCATATCATACAAAACAGGGGCCCAATTCTTACAAACACGATTGCGCAAACTAGGATCGATCGAGCCCCAAGTATCTTGTAGTCGCAATACGCTGGGAGAGCAAACTGCCATGACGATAGCAAGCCATCCGACTAAATCGCCCCGTCGTTTCGAAGTAAGTCCAATTCCAATCCATTGACTTAGCACACGTCGACGCTCCTCGAAAGAAGATGGAGATTGACAAGATACAAGAATATGATCGAGAACAACGGTAGTGATAAAGTGAGGTTCGTTGGATGCGAATAAAAGTGGATTACGAGTTCCAGAGGAAAAGAAGACGGACAAGTCGATACTAGGATCCCATATATGCAGACATTTGTAATGAAAAAGATGCAATTGTTCGGAAAAAGCATCCACGGGGATTTCAAGGATAGCGTGTGGAGTTAACCCGTCAAGAAGGATGTTTGCAAAATCGAGGCCGCAGTTATCTGCAAGTTTGTTATACATTACAAGAGGGGAGTGGTACCGATAGGAGAAGCTATAGGAGACAGAGGGATAGACTGTAATGCATTTCTGGACTCGGAGATTACGTCCTTCCAATAATCAGCGGTCGCAGCATCGTATTTCCCGACACCCTCATTGATCAAAGTGATTAACGCTGTTAAATTTTGATCTTCGATCGTAAGTCCGGGACAACAATCAACCCAAATTCTCAACAGATCTTGCAGCCGAGAGGTACAGTTTGAAACCCCGGCGTAAGCGGTGAGAGCATTGAGTACAACGTCAGTTGGAGCCCAAAAGCCTATCGTTTTGGCAGCGGTGACGAAAATGCCGCTAGAATCTGATGTAGATCCGGGCCCAAATAACAGCTCGTGACAAACTGCTTCGACTGTTCCACAAAATACATTGCCCTGATCATCAAATTTCAGGTCCGGATGACGAAAGGTGTGTGCATGACGAAAAGTTGAGAGCATGCTCTTCCGGGATACTACAAGTTAGACAGGCGGGTTAAGATCAAGTGATACTTTCGGAAAATTGTGCAGGGGCTGTGGAAGGTCTTGCACCCAATGTGTGATTTTCTCTTTGGAAAGCGTGCTGGTCGGAAAACCGTTCTCCAGAGGCTTTTGAACTGGGGACTAGCCACCGCTTTGTGCCTTTCTTTTCAATAACGACAACTGTTTTTGAGTTTCCAGCTTGGTCTAGAAGGGGGTCGAGGAGAACCTCGATCTGGTTGACTTGGTATATGGAATCCAATCTCCATCTTTGCATGTCGTCGTCGCTTGCAGTGTCGTCTTCAGCGGAACCCATGCTTTGGATGCTACCGAGCCTACGGTGAGTGCGGCGATGTTTGCAGACAATGAGTCTGTTTCCAAGAAAGAAGACGCTTGCATTACCGCGCTCAGTAGCGGTCGGGGGTGCTCCAATCTCGACAAAGGTATCAGCATAAGAGAATTTTGCACCTTCGTCGTCAAAGAGGAGGCCTCGAATGGTGGGATCGAAATTGACCGGCTCGAGAAGGCCGAGGAGGGACGATTCGCTGGAGCTCATTGTTGGATTGAAGAGCATGCTTTTGCTTGTTTTCAAGCCACCGTCTTCGCCGGCGTTGTAGATCATGAGCTTGCTGTCCCTAAGGACGACCCACTGCTGTTTCCATTTGTGGAAGCCAACTCTCTTTGAGGAGCCATCTGGTTTCTTGTAGAGCCAGCCCTGGTGGACGACTGATGGGACGTGTTGCCTGCGGCGGTCCTCTGGGCCCCAGACGCTGATTGCGGGGATGGAGGGCCATTTTGCGTATTCGTCGATGGTGGGATGCAGGGGGGAGCTGCTGGAGGAGGGCGGGGAGGGTGTGCAGCGGGTGAGATAGGCGAGATCGTTCATGGAGCGGCTGATGCTCTTGAAGACAGTGGACGGCGGAGGTGTGTTGCTTATGTCGAGGGGAGCGGCCGCGGGACGGGACGGAGGATTGGGCGGCGATTTCTGGGGCAGGCGGCGGGCGCGGGACAGCAGGGCCGAGATGGCATTGTGCATCCGCGGCGAGTGGACGGCGGCATCAGCAGGAGCGGGAGCAGGCGGAGTAGTAGCAGCAGTAGCAGTCGGCGAGTGCATTGGTTGTTGTTGTTGTTGCTGCTGCTGCTGCTGCTGCGGGTGCCTGCTGAAAGATCCACGCATGTCAGGCGGCCAGTCGCAGCAGGACTCTACAATGCCAGAGCGGCAACAGACTGGCACTGTGGCCTGGGTGGTTGAGTGCTGTGGTGTAGTAGCAGCTGGGGAGTAGCAGTGGTGGTGAGGCAAGTACCACCAGCGCGACAGGGACAACTGCGGCTTTTGGCACAGGCACCGGCGGTATTTGGCGGCGCCCCGGTCTCATTCGAGTCCCTTTGTCTCTATTGTGTGCATATATATATATATAGCCTGTGACTGCTCTTAGTCTCTCAGTCCTCGTCCCAGTTCGCCTTCTGCGCCGGGGGCTTGGGTCCGCCCGCAGCTGCTCCAGTATCAGTGCTGCTCAAAATACCAGACTCTTACGCTTCGACATGATAATCTGATCCACCGCCAGGATCGTGAGTGCCGCATCCGTAGCAAGGCGCACAGCCCAGTGTTTCGCACTAAGCACATCCAGGATCCCCCGTTCATTTGCGTCCACAAGACTGCCGCATCCCTGCTCCTGCCGTATTTAGCCGGAACTGCCACGTCCAGGAAGTTATACATCAATATCCACGCCCATCACTCCATCGTCGTTCTTGTGGTGGGCGGCATGCAGCTTGCTCAACACATCCGTTGCGTCAAGCCCCGCAGTCTCCGCAAGGGTCCGTGGCACGACCTCAAATGCCTCCGCATATTTCTTGATAACATGTTGGAATATTCCAGGGGTTTTCTCTCCAAACGCAAACGTTCGCTTGAAGAGCTCCATTTCAGTCGCCCCGGCCCCCGGCACTAGTCGCGGATCTTTGGCAATGGCCTTGACAACATTGACCCCATCGTCAATGGCTCGTTCAACGTCATCAAGACGGTTCTGAGTCGCTCCTCGAAGCACAATCGTCGCCGTCTTGGTAACTTCATTCTCTGAAAATCAGCTTCTCCATAAATGATCCCACCTTGACGAAAAACGGTAACCCGATCTCCTCCAATCTCTACTGTCTCCACAATATCAATATTGCCCATCTCCTCCGGCATCGGCGCCCCTACTCGAGCCAAAGGTGTAGCTCCAACCACTCGACACAGCCGCCTCAAGTCAAATTTACTCAAAACTTTGACAACGAGAATATCGAACCGATTCAGAAAATGAAGAGCAAGATCTCCAATTGCTCCTCCCGACACAACAACACGAACTCCAGCATCCCATATCTGCTTTATACTCTAGACAGTAAGCTCATACCCAGGTACAAGAAAATATACATCTTCCATCTGAGCCTCTTCTCCCTTTGAGAACTCGAGCATCTCTTTTGCATTGTGTAACAAGACCGTTCCCTTCGTCTCTGTCTGACCAATATCGATTCCACAAGAATAAACAGCGACTTTTGACCGTCCAGCTTTAGTAACCCTACCCTCCGGCTCTCGCGCAAACACCATCCCTCGAACAACTTTGCTCTCAACCAAATTACTACCCATAACCTTTACGACTCGAACATTGTCAATGTTGAAATTGAGAGGATTTTTAGGCATGACTGCCAACACAGCTTCAGCCACGAGTTCGCTTAGTAGATCTTCATTTCCATATTGTTTAGACGCAATAGCTGTCTTAATTGCTTTTGCGAGTTCCGTTTTGGATTTCGTATCAGATACCTTGTCAATTGCTAATTCTAATACGCATCAGCAAAATAAAAAGGAAAAAGAAAATCACCATTGAGCGTCTTCAAGGTATAATCCTGAGCCATTTCATACCCTTTGATAATTTCTGAAGGATGTAATCCCATCGTCAATAAAGACTCTGCCTTCTTCAACAATTCCCCTGCAAACACCATGACCAAATTTGTCGCATCTCCAAGCTACAAAAAAAGTCAGTCCAAAGGCCCGCACGAGAAAAAGGCAGTGAAAAAGAAAATTTAGATAGATATACTTCAGATTCTTGTTGCTGACTAGCCATGACCAAGATTTTGGCAGCTGGATGAACGACATCTAATTCTTTGATAATGGTAGCGGCATCATTAGTCAAGAACAACTTTTGCAAATGATTGATGACTATTTTGTTTCGACCGTTGGGACCAAGTGATGTTCGTACAATTTCCGAAAGTTCTGCCCAGAAAATAATTCAGTTTTGCGTAATTAGAAGAAAAATGAGGTGTACCGTTGACAGCATGAATATTCCTTATAACTGCATCCTCGATACCCTGAAGATTCGTAGTCTGCTTGAATAGTTGAGGACCGGCGCCTGTGGGAACTTTTAGGGACATTGAGATAAGATGAGTGGATACTTGGACGTCGCTTGTCGACCAACTACATCTCTCAATGTTTCGACTCTATTTCCTGGTGACTAAATACATAGATGCTGCTCAACTGTTTTGATAATACATTCTATACATATAAAGCTTCAGGTGATGTCCGGTGATGATATTGACTGCATCATGAAAGTGGCTTTCATGGTAAGATATTCCACCGTGGAAATTCAATCAAGGTGAACAGAACCCATCCGCTGCGTTCCTTCGTTATCGATTCCTACTGATTATGGAAATAATGGGAAGTTAAGAAATTGATGAGAGAAACTTATTTTTATCTCTTAGACTCTTGCTTTGAGATAATATACCAATATAATGCCTCGACAGTAGAGATACCATATAAACATTAAAAAGAAATAATATAAACATAACTATATATCAAAAAAGCAAATTTCGATTCAGAATTACTAAGATAAAAAAGGTATATAATGTCACCATTCAAATCCACCACAATTTGGTACACCTGTAAAGCCGCCCACCGCCCACAGCACAGTCCATTATACACTTCATCACTATCTCGCTGAGCCATCTACAAAACATAAGTGATCTTGAATTCCAAAACTTTGAGGTTCATAATTCAACATACTATAAAAAACTACAACTAAAATTCTCTGCGGGCGCTGGTGAGGTTGGTGGATTTTAAAGGTGTCGCGGTTTTCCATGTGCATCCGCACACAATGAACCCCATTTTGCTTTTCGACGCCGAATCAGCCTGGACGGACAAAGATAGTGTGCGCCCCTTTGATATTATCTAATCACCACTACAACAGTTCGATTCATCCTTATCATTACTTTCAGAGAATATCCAAAAGCAAGTTGTTGCCTTTTATCATCGTGCAGATAAAAGATTGGCTCTTGGATCACAGCTTCTTCAGCGCTATTTTTTCGCTCAAAGTTACAACGTTCCTTGGAACTCAATTAAATTAATTCGTCAAGATGGGCATAAACCAAGAATCGATTCTCAGGTCCTGAAAAATGTAGACTATAACGTCTCGCATCATTCTGGAATAGTTGTATTGGCATCAAGAGCGGATGGAAAGCGGGTAGGCGTCGATATTGTACATATCGCAATGCTGGATGGAGAAGAATTCGATTGGATGGATGCATTTAAACAAGTTTTCACAGCTTCAGAATACAAATTCATTGAATCAATCCCCGAAAAGAGAACAACTAGATTCTTCCAACTATGGTCTCTCAAAGAGTCATTTGTAAAAGGAATTGGGCTCGGACTCGTTACAGATCTGCAAGCAATCGAGTTTCGTAATATCTGCGACCTAGAGAAATGGGACCACGCCCCCAGAAATTATCAAGATGTAGCTCATGTCTATCGAAATGGGATGCGGCTAAATTGGTATTTTAGATTTTATCACTTGAGGCCTTTCCACCTCGTCGCAACTGCATATGAATATCCGACACCAGCAAGAGCAGACGGAGAATGGATCACCCCTTTGGAAATTCGATATCAGTTTGAAAGGACCATGAAGACCGATAGACCATTGTAAGCTAGCTATTTAAATTTTCCAATAGAACGCCTGAGAACATTATTTTGCGCAGATAACGGGGCACCACGTACAGACGCCACATTGATGGACAAAAACTACTTGTTCCTTGATATCTCCCTCCTCTCAGCGACTGGGAAGTTTTCCCTAGTCAAAGCGGGTTTCCCCTCCTCACACTTTACAATTCCAAAATGACATCAGAGAAAGCTAATGTCACCGCGAACCCAGTTGCAGATATTAGCCAAGAATCTACCTACACAAACGAATAGACACCGGCATTCGATCGGCAGCTGGTTAGAAAAATTGAAATTTTAGTTGTACCGATAACTGTTGTATTTTATCTCTTGAGCGTTTTGGATCGAACGAAAGCTCTGTTGAATAAATTACTAGGGAATGCTGGTATCGAAGGCCTTCTTGCAGATCTCAAAATGATTTGTCACACAGAATCGCCTTGACGGTTTTATACATTCAGTATATTATCTTCGAGATACCTTCAAATCTTGTGATTAAAACTGTTGGTCCTAATACCTGGCGTAAATATCCGGATTTAGAATTCTTTGCTTATGATTTAGTACCTGGTCTTGTGATAGTTTGGGGGATCGTTTCTACACTAGAGGGCACGGTGAAAACCAAGGAAGGACTTTATGTTGTTAGATTTTTCTGGGTTTAACTGAAGCTGGAATTCTTCCTGGAATCATTCTTTGTACGTCATGAGTCGCCTATAGTTACTAAAGGAGATAGATCTCAGTGGGTGGTACAAGCGTCATGAACTTCAACTCCGTCTAGGAATGTTTTGGAGTGCAAGTTCGTTGGCTGGTGCGTTTGGAGGTCTTCTTGCTGTAGGAATTGGACAATTTCACGGAAAGGCCGGTCTTGGAGGTATCTCGCCTCCTGTCAAAGTCTGGTTGAAAGGTTGGGCATGGATTTTCATAATTGAAGGGATCGTTACAGTTTTTGTCGGGATCATAGGCGGTTTTTGTATGCCTCATTCAATCGAAAGAACTCGATATTTGACCCAGAAAGAACGACCATACGCATTGAATCGTCTAGATCTCGATAATAGGTTGAGAATCTTCTCTCGTGACACCACAAGGAGCCAGCGCTTCGAATATCGAGATAACAGGCATCTAGGTGAGTATAAGCAAAGCTTTGAGTGGGTGTGGTGGCGGTGGTTATTTCCCTTCACGTTTCGCGTATTTTACATTTCGCGCGGAACACATTTGTAAACGCCAAATTTACCGAAATTAGAGCCAGTAAAAGACAAGAGGAGAGTTATTTCGACAAACAAAACTTTTATATGTAGACATGAAAACATTCATACAAGAAAACAATATGCATTTTTATCCGTGCAAGACAGTGAAGCTGGACATCTTCTGGACATCCTCCCCATAGATACATCAATAAGTTAATCATTTTCGACAATTGAATCGAAACACTCATATGAGCCGCGATCATAGTTATGGCTCAAGGTATAGAGCTGTGAGCACTCTGTCGAAGGCTGGATTGTACTGGATTTGTATAAGGAGGTGGCGAAATGTCTTGAACAACATCGAGATATCTTTTCATGGTTAGCCAAGAGCTGTATGGTGATGCACTTACGTGGGAGGTATTTCCATATCCCAAGGGATCCCCATACCTGAAGGATTGGTAATTATGATGGAGCATTGCATTCTCAAAATTCGAGCATTACCGGTAAACCCGGTTGCATTTTTCACTTCTAAAACATACGCCTCGATAATCAGGCGGTGAGATACGCTGATACCCGCTGAACTTTCAACGTCACAGGAGATGTCTCCCATCGTCGAAATCTCTGTCTCAAGGACATAAGTGTTGTTATTACTGGGCTTCCAGCCCTTCCTTATTTCCCCAGAACCTATCGTCCTTTCATCCTCTGATAAAACACCGCTGGCAGATGCAGCACGAGAGTGAGAGGGACAAGGTGGGCTGAAAACGGTTGAGAGCTCTTCGATTCTCCATATAATTTTCCGAAGTTTCCATGTTGACACTTCTTCGGCAAGACCAGTAATGGTTAGTTTCATTTCGACTCGAAACAGAGGATGCAAGGTGTTGGGAATAACAATGCGAGCGGTTACTGGGGTAGGCGGGAATACGCGTTGAAAAATTCTGTCATTTCCCGGGATTATTGCGCGCGACAGAGTAATGGGTTCAGAGACAACGATGGGAGATCCTTTCGTAGGGACAAAAGTACCTACAAGTCGGTATTCAATACTCGCGAGTGAAGAATCCGTCGACGCAGCTAGATTTCCTGGCATTAAACAGCTGAAAGGGTAATCGTGAGCCCCTTGAGCCATTTTGAGGCGCGATGGGGTTGTCAGAGGAAGAAAATTCCAAGCGTAAAGAATAGATTTCCTCGAGATACACTTTAAACAGTCTGATTTGATAGGACGTTTTGTACGTATATCAGACATCAGTTCGAGCCTAAATTCCTTTGCGAAAACAAATGGTGCATGAACGGCGAACCGAAAGATCCCGTTCAGCAAAGCACCCGTAGAATCTTTCGGAAGTCCATATGAGACTAATGGAGGTGATTCAACGAGGATAGAAAGAGATGCTTGTGTCTGTAGCATTACTGATTGCATAGTGTTTATTAATAAGAGAAAAGGTCTGGCCTTTTGTATATGGTGGAATTCTGAGACATTGACTTTCCACATGTAGGACTGTCTTATAAGACATTATTATTCTTTTTTAATGGAAACGTCATGTCGCATACGTCTTCCTTTTGAAATGGAAACCCAAATTGCATGAAATAAATTGAGGAACTGGGATCAATGAAATGTCAGTTTATTACCAGTGTATCTGTTGAGAGATTCTAATAATATAATCCTTAAACAGTCCTAAAGGGAAAAAAATTGTATAGAGGTGTTTCACACCCAGAACCAAGCCAGACAACTGGAAATCATAGAAGCAAATGAAATGACTATATGCAATACCCTTAGTAGTGATTGTTGAGTACATGGAAATTTCACATCTTAAGTGATTGTGTGTCATTCGTCAAATCAATCAGCTTTTTCAACCATATTTAAGGGAAACTCAACTGCATCTTCCTGCAGAGTAGCCAAGAGTTGGAGTTGACATGATTATGTTCGAGGATAGACAACATTAGCAAGGTAAAATGTCAAATGAATGAACTCACGTGGCAAGGCTGCTGGCGTGTAGAGATTCTATTGTGAATACAAAAATATACATTTCTGGCAAGATTACTTAAATTGCAATGAGTTGAATAATTTAGTCAATCTTCAGTAATTTTTCGACCTGCGATTTAGTTTGATTCACGATTTTCAAGCTGCAACGATCAGATCAAATAGTGAGACCCTACTTACGAATCTTGCAAAAGTGTACCGAGAACGACATATTCTTCTCTACGTCGCAAGGTCTCTGGGTCTGCATTCTGCTGTTCTCCCAGTGATTTCGCTTCTTCAATCGCAGGTTTCAATCTTTGCCAGTCTTTTCTGACCTGTATACATTAACAGGGTATTGGCAGGGGACTCGAACCGTCTGTAGCCGCTGGTCAAAGCCTCGACTGCCTTCTATTCTAATACTGATTCGTTTCAGTTCATCAAACCACTTTTTCTCGTGATCACTAAGTATTGGAGAGTGGTTATTCATCAACTTTTGTAGAAGAATGTCTGCCCGATTTTGTAGATCCTTTTGAATTGAAACAGCTTTCTCTACTCGTTCTTCCGCATTACTGGATGTTGAGAGTTTCAACTGAGATTCACGTAATTTTTCCAACTGACGTTGCAGCTCTAGGAGCTGGAGATCGAGCCTTCACGTCATTAAAATAGAACCTTGTATCGCTTACCGTTGATGCATTGAGACTGCCGCAAGGTACAGAGCGTGCATCTGTTCGCGGTTCGCCTGGGCGGATTTCCCAAGGAACCGAAGCGAGTCTTCCGTGACTTCAAGCTGGCCTCTGGCAGAAGGAGGAATAATTAGCTTCGGTTGAACTGGTGCTTTCTCGACCAAAGCTAGAGAGCCATAAGTTGGATGGCTCAATAAGGAACGATAACGGGGAATGTTAGACATATCGCTGTCCAATGGTGTTTCGTCGGATTCATCTTCTGAAGCAACTCCTTCATCCAGTTCAAATCCAACAAGTTGGAGTTCAGCTGACAAGGAAAGTAAGGTACATCCAAGATAGGTGTCTAAAAGTACACAGCATCCAACAATTGGAGTTCCGTCCCTAGAACTTAGCTTTCTTTGGAATCAGAATATATACTTCTGGCTCAACGGCCTCGAGTCTACTAGTTGTCGAATCAGAGAAGGTTTCCGAGCTTGAAAAACTTCCTCAAGGAGCGAATCATTTTCATTCTCAAAAGCTTCAGCCAGCATTGAGATCCATGACTGGACTGAGATTGCATGAACACCCCCAGAGTGATAAGCATAGAATATCTCAGTCTGCCTAGTATCTTGACATAACGAGACTCTAGAGAAGGCTTCGGGTTTTTGTCCTTGATATCCTAATTTCAGATTGATTGATTCGTATGTGGATACGGGAGGAAGAGATAAATATTTTTCACCTCTGTCGGATGCCTGGCAGTTTAGAGATGTGAATAAGAGCAGACATACCGGCTTTCCTAGCCATAAAGCTTCAATCTTCTCACTCTCAATACATACATCTACTTTCCCATCCGAATACGATATTACAAGTAGTCCAACAGGGCTAGTAGGCAAAGAGAGAATGTCTGTAGCTTCGGTTTGAAGGGTGGAGAATTCTGCAGGGGGTGGTTGAAATAGAAACGGTCCATGAACTGTTGCTTGTGGTCGAACTACATTTGGTCTCCGGAAATTGACCAGCGAGTGATCTACTTCGGCCGCAGAGGGCGAACCCAGTCCAAAATCCTCAGCGGACGAGACTTGTCCGAGAACATCGGATATCCAGCGTGTTTGCTGACGATATAAATCAATTTCTGCTTTCATATCTCTTTGCGGATCTTGTCTAGCGAGTTCTGATACGTGGCTTGACTTTGCAGAGATATAACATGCTAATCGATCAAGATAAAGTCTTGATGCAGAGCTAAGAATCAGGCATATTTGCCATTGAGTTATACCATTGCGACGGCACTACAGGACAAACCGCGTATATATCGCCATTCCGCATAACAATGTAGACAGAGAAAGGACTCCAATCATCTGTGCCAGTCCCAAATGTACAGGACGCAGCTTCTATCTCATCTTCTCCTGCGATAAAAAGTCCCTTCTTGTTGCTCAGACTGCGAGTTTCGTATCTTGAAGGAAATAAATCGATCGTTTGCTCAGGTTCATTATAGCTCAAAGCCAAATCATAGAGTCTACTATAAGTTCCTCTCATAGAATGGTTTCTCACCGCAGCATTGAGTCAGAGGACATGACTAGCAGGCTCCCGTCATTCTTGCCAAAAGGATGCCAGATAGCCTTGACAATATGATTTCCTGTAGCTTCTGAATGATATATCTTGCCAATAAGGTGAGTCCTAAAGATCAACCTGGGTTTGTGAATTGTAGTACTTTGAGCGGAAGTGCTGTTCATTTATTTTCGAAATCGCTTTACGGGGCAAAGTCACCACGGCAACGCGAGTGGTGCCAACAGCAACAACGTACCTTCCTGCTTTACTAATTTCTAGTTGATAAATCTGAAAATCGATTTCAGGCGTTTGTAAAGTCTGAGGATTGGTAAATGTAAATGAATAAGGTATACCGTGTAAACAGATTTAGAACAACCAGTCTCATCTTCATTCACTTTAGATTTACATTCTCGCATATCCAAACATCTGATCTTGCTCCCTAATGCAACGAAAAGGTCGGCGCCACGGAGTGCTATAATCGAACTTTTTGTATCTTGACACGACTGGATATTGTCCGCTTACAATCAGACGATTTTCCAAGAGAATATTATACGATAAACATCGTCGGTAAATATTGGATGCCGCTGAAGACTTGAAAGCCATTGTTCAATGGGCTCATCAGGAAGTTTCAAGTTTACCATTATTCGTGGGTGTGGTTACAAGTTTTGATTCACTAGAACTTTGACGTTCGCTATAATTATCGATAATGACTGTGACTATCGACCAACTTGATCAACCGAGTTCCTACCTCGAGAGAAGAAGCGGAGTATACTAAATAGATAGATTCATTTTTTTAACAGGCTAGAGAGACCGGGACGCTTGGGAGGCCGTCAAATCAACTACTACTTTATATGTTGGAAATCTGTATATTGCAATCTGTGCCATTTTATTTTCTGCTAACCTGCAAGATCGTTTTATACCACCGAAGAGCAAATATACGAACTATTCTCAAAGTAAATTTACTGGATAATCAGAAACTGACGGGGACCAGATGTGGCGAGATTAAACGGATTATCATGGGATTAGACCGTTTTCAAAAGACGCCCTGTGGATTCTGTTTTGTCGAGTATTACGCTCACGAAGCTGCACTAGATTGCATGAAATACATCAATAGCACAAAACTCGACGAAAGAACTGTACGAACGGATCTGGATCCAGGATACAAAGATGGTCGCCAATACGGTAGAGGAAAAAGCGGGGGTCAAGTGCGTGATGAACATCGGGAAGATTATGATGGTGGACGAGGAGGATGGGGCAAACGAATGGAAGCCGAGAAGAAACGGGCTGAAGAGCAGGGAGGCAATTATGTTGCTATTCAAGATGTTCCCATGGGTGGATCTTTGGAGGCTCATAAAGAAAGTTAGTATCTCGCTCAATTTGGGTGTGTTGACGTGTCCAGATTTTTCCAAGAGTCTAGGAAGAGAAAGCGATGAAGAGGATTCTAGAGATCCGGAATGAAATCCTTGCCTTCGGGATAGAACACCCACCGAAAACCCGGTCATTCGCAAAGAGAGACCGGGGATCAAATAGATCAGACGACGTAGATGGTATAGGGCAAGAATAAAATTTCCGTGATACTATGTGAAACAATGATTAGCGCTCTATTCTTTTCTAGATCCAAGTCGTTATCTTGACCCGCTGGTCACCCACAATACACCAACCATAATGCACTATCTACATCCACTGGCTTAAAAACACAGTCAAAAGACACAACACACTATATACATATCAGAAAGCTCCAACTAGACAATAAATCTTTTTTGAGAATCAAGTAAAAACAGTCCAGAGAATAAAATTCCGTCCACGAAAAGATTTCCATGTCAATAAAATGAATAAAGTGTCGTTGAAATAACCGAAATATTCAAAAATCAAGATAAACAAGATAAAACCCTCAGTGAAAAAGATGCTACAAGGAGAAATACCTTTGCATGCTCCCAGAAATGTATACAATGAAGAATCGAATGAGTACTAAATGAAAACGTTTCGTTATGGTTGATCGATGGAGGATAATCTAGAAAAACATTCTCAGAATCGAATCACGCACCGGGTTTTCGAAGGTGACGTCTCCGTTGATTGATGAACCAATTGTTGATCTAATAATGAGTCTTGCAGAATGTCGAAGAGAAAAGCTTGCCTGATTGAGAGTGAGGTTTGTTTCAGTAGCAAGCATGATTTTCTCTTCTTCAGTAGGATATGGATGGTCAATATGGTCATTCAACCAGTTCTTCAGCAACGTCGTGACATGCTTTGGTAAATTTCCTCGTCCCTTGCGTTGCCGAGGGACATGGTCCGGGATATTACTACTTGAGGATGCTACGGGTAAATTGGCATAACCGGAGTGCATCGGAATTCCGGGCAAGTTGGGTTGACCAACATATCTTGCTGCAGGCGTCGGTACCAATCTTTGTGGTAGAGTTTGGTGTTGAAATTGTTGGCCTATTTGGTATTCTGCTGCCCGATTTGATGAAACAGGGGGTGGAGGTCGACGATAAGGATGAGCAGAATAATTAGGTCGATGGATTGCCGAGAAAGAAGATGGCGCGACCCTGTGAGACTGAGTCGTAGTGCGTACAGGCGGAGGGTGGTCCAGGCGCGGCAATGGGTTCGTTTGGAATACCGAAGGATGTGACATCGAGGGCTGGTTGGTGAACTGCCGATAAGCTGGCTCAGCTGGTGGCTCGGGATATGGATATTGATACACTGGATAATACGGAAGCGTAACTGGTTCATGATTTTCATAGCTATATTGTTGGTGGTGTGGATGCTGCCGAACTGATTCAAATGGGAGATGAGAAGAATTTCGGTCAGGCCATTCGAAAAAAAATAGAGGCGGGCGTGGAGAACTCTGAAAATGACCCTGGGAAAGATTATCGAAAGACAACGGGGCCAACGGCAATCGTGGTATTTCCCTGTATTCTGGTAATCCATTAACTATTGTAAGAGCATGCGGGATATAAACGAACCCGCAGGAGGAGCAGTAAGGCTTGGACGATGAGGACGGGAGTTCGCCACAATTTCGTCATAGTGAGATCTTGCTGGAAGAAGAGGGCCTCGGTATAGCGTCGAATTACTGTCCCGAAGAAGTGAAGTATGTTCACCAAGGGAGGAAAAGGGATTATGAGACAGGAACTCGGGAACAGCCTATCCACTATTTAGCACAGAGTGAGAAAATAACCTGCCTGTGAGAGGGGCGGGAGAGTCTTTTCAATGTCCTGTATCTCATGACACTCAGATTCCATTCAACGGAAAGCGACAGGAAGTCATAGACCTGCGATCGAGAGGGTTTGAGTCACAAGATTGAAATATGGACCCTGTGCTGGATATTTCTCTTTTTGTTTACCAAACCTCTTTTGAACGACAGGCTATATGCGGCCACTTGATTTGGAAGGCTTTTTTGGTGAACGAGACAGGCAGGAATCTCTCGAGATGTATAAGCCGACGTGGCCGAACCCGTCCAGAAATGGTGTCGTCGCTTTGGAGGCAGAGCTATAAACCACTTTCCATGTAAAGGAATGTCGAGGGTTAAATGACCGGGAGCGGAAGGAAGCGAGCAGGGCTTTTGGTGACAATGGACAAGGGTTCGATGATGGTGGCCAGTCAGACGGTACTTGGTAATCGAATATAAAGCCGGCCCAAGAGAATAGCTTCCAGATTCGAAACAAGAATTTACCGCTTGTCCGGGTGTGCTGGGGCCCGATAGACGAGGGCACAGATGATTGCGTGTGCGATAGTCTGAGCGACTAAAAAAAAGTCTCGAGCAGTAGCGTGCGTCAGAGATGTCACCAAGACACGTAAAAAACGACCAATGCCTGGTGGTGCTCGGGTTCTTGATGGGCAAGACTGCTGCTGATTGGCGAGCAGAGATGCCAAGGCCAAACAAAGGAGGAGCCCTTGGGGACTGCTGCTCGAATGGCCGCGCGCTGCTCTCAAAGGAAGTAGCACAAGGTAAATAGCAACGGCAGTGTTAGTAATTAGGCGCTCGAGCCAAGCAAGGGCGCGCGGGTCAGGCGACGCAGCCGAGGTGTTCCAAAGGATGAGACCTCAGTAGTAGCGGGCAAGAGCAGAAACAGCGCGGCAGCCAGGGCGCACGGCGGAGGATATTCCCGGCCTGGCGTTTGAGAATTAAACAGCATGGCAGCGCAGATATACCCACTTGGTATGTTAGCGGGATAGAGGCATTGCAGGCGCTCTCTCCTGCATATACGCAGCATATACGCAGCATATAGCAGCATCTTCGCGGCATATAGCGGCACATACGCTGCGCTACAGCAATGTCCATCGCATCCACGTGTGGTGGTGTCCCGCGAACCCCGTCACGCGCCAGGGCCTGCCCGTCGCGAGTAACTCTCACAGCCGTTTACACCGGCGGCGACCACAGTCTCACAACCACCGGCTCGCATGGTGAAACCGCCTATGCTGACAGCAGTCAGCATCATATGCGTTTTCATGAAATGCCCATGACGCTTTGTTTGCGACCTCGTTGCGGCTCCAGAACTCGCCAGCCCGCGCCCGCCCTGCTGTGGCAGCAAAACAACCGTGCCCGCCCAGGGAATCCTTATGCCCCTCTCTGCTTCCACAGAAACAGCGAGAATACTCCATGGAAACCCGCAAACAAATCCACTCGAGCGGCTCTCTCAGGGGCTTGATTGAATAATCAATGAGTGCCATTTTGAGTTGTCTAGTCAAGGTGTACCCGTTCTTCCAAAGACGGATAGTGATTATGAGATCATGTCACGATCGATCCCGAAAATCTAACAGGTATGACGCCATTGAAAGATCTGTACACCATTTCTTGTATACACTGCCTACTGGTGACCCCAACATGCCTTGATCTCTCTATTCAAGATTTCGACCTTGCAGCTTTATAATTAATGATCATGAATATAAAATCCAATACTAGGTCAGGTTATTCAAATGGGATAAGAGGATCCACATCGTTAGATATAGGATTGACCCCACTCATCGGTAATATGGTCCATTTTCGGTTTAAAGCTGGATGGACCAACAATTGTACTTGATAGGAGGTTATTATCATAGTCTTGGTTTACTATCCCATCTCGGCTACACATCGTGACGAGCACCAACTCGGACTGGCCAAACTCTTGTGTACATCACATTCCAAAACAAAACAAAAATTGCGTCCAATCAGAATTGAAAACCCGGGTGATTGAGTGATTAACTGAATGATTGGGTTATACAGTACTCCCCTCCATGTTGATTTGTTGCGTGGGGGTATCTGCTTCCATTCGACACGGGTCGAGTGGGGTTGATTATCGAAAACCTGATCAAATCAATCCTCCGGAGCTATTTTAAATCGATCTCTATGTGTCGAATAGTTCTGGCCCGTTTTCCCAATAAACTAGCCCCACCCGCTCCCCCACTCCCACGAGCCAAGAAAAACTGAACAGGGGGAAGCTCCTGACGAACGATTATCCGATTCCTCGATACGTTTCAGACTATATTGGGGGATTACGATGAGACTGGCGTTTATCGATGGGTTTTCGACACTAGTCTTACACTAGCTGCCCATGCGTAAGTTGGTTTGGATGCGTAGGGAATGTAATGTGTGTCACAATCAAGTCATTGGATAAAAGTCGCGAGCCGAATCAAAACCAACCATCAAAGCTCAAAGACCAAACAGAGTTCTTGGACAGAATCTGTTCACTCACACTAAATGAGGCTACGTACTTGTGTTTGTCTAGTCAGTTACTCGTAGAAATCTGTGCAAGATTCGAATGACGTTTCTTGTCATGAATTTCGGGAAAGGTGTCTAGCAGATGATCTTGCAAAGAGGAATATTTTCCTACTAGTAGGTAAAATGACCTTTTTGTAATTGGTCAAATCCAGGAGATAATCGTTGATCATGTCAAAATATTGCAGATCATATTGGTTCTTGTGGCTACAAGCCTGAGGGAATGATTCAGGACCCTGAATATTCACTGCAAATCAGTTTTCCAGATTTGCAATAGATATGTTACGGTGCTTCACACATACCTCAAAAAAGAATACAGTGCGACTTACTATCTAGTCGATAGTATAATGTAACAGTTCCAAACTACAATATAGAATGGGTATAAAGCATGGAGCGGGAGACAATTTAGTCAATCAGAGACCTTTAGAAACTTGAGCCTTGTCGTCATTTCATATAGACTCGAACAAGCGAATAATGAGTCTCGCAGTAAACCACCAATAACCAAAGAAAGTTAACAATGCAATCGTATCTTGTGCTACAAGAGGCAAGTTATATAAGTTAGATCACCAGCAAACCGATCGTCATGTGAATGAATCAATCGAGTTCTCTGGAAACAAAACCGGCGCACAGAATACAGATACGTCGAGATTGCGATATACTCTAGAGTGCGTCAGAACATTTCGAGTGCATGGTATATACCCCATAACAGAAATGCAAGCACGTAAGAAAAGTAGAATGAGGCTGAAACATGAGCATGTGCGATTGATTGTTGAGATGTGATTCTACGGTTCTAGTAAGACACTTTTCTTTATTATGTTCGTTCCGTTGAATTCCTCAAATGACATACGAGAATAAATAGGCTGTACGATGAAAAAGTTGATTGCGTGAAGGGTAATTGACCGTCTTTCTGTCCATGCGATCTTCCCTGCTCTTTATCTCAGCCGCACTTGGTATCCTATTAAGTATTTTCACAAGTATAGGCAGGTGTTGTCGCAAATAAGCACCAAGTATTCTTTTCATCACTTGTTTTTTCTGTTCTCAACCTCCCACTTTTTCCTAGTACTATTGGTATTATCAAGCCATCTCTCCACCAGTGACACCCTTTTCATTACAATTGCATCGACATCGACCACAAATGTAACCTAATTCAGCAATATGTTCACTACCATGAGCTTGGATGGTCTTTGACGAATTGGGGAGGGGTATTTCCTTCGATCTATACCCGTCTTCACAATCTGCTACTAGTTTTCCCCTTTCATACGAACCAGTTCCAATCTGATCATTCAATATTAATCTATTGAAACCTATACCAGTTTCTGTCACGGAGGAGAGGTGATATAGGTGGCAGTGAGTGGTCACTAATAAGAGACGGCCACTGTCCACCTGGTGCTAATTATATACAAGTGCTTGGGCTATGTGGCCTATTCCACCGGGATATGATTGTACCTCCACACTATCCATACCTGCTCCAGGAGGAGTCTCCGTTACAGTTTCTGATAAACCTCCCCGATCCCTTTACAAAGTCCTGCCTCATTAGATGTATCCCCATTTCACGATGAAGTCCATATCGTACATAGTGACGGACCGTTTAGAATACCCGTAAATCTCAAGTCCATTCGGATACAAACTCGCATAAAATTATTTAATTTCGAAAAAAGAGATGTGATAAACTATAAGGAAAAGATTCCCTACTCTTGGGTACACTAATAGTTTCTTGGGAAATTATTTTCTCAAGATAAAAGGAAAATCAGTTAAACAGGACTTTCATTAGAAGACCTGTTTTGGATAATTAAAGGAGTCAAACTTTGATATAACGAATTGGCTTGGCAGAGTTTACAGTTCGTTATATGAGGGTTTGTTTATGGAGATAGAAAATAAGCAATCTAAACCAAATGAATCAGAATAATATGATGCTACATCATGATGCATATGACTTATATGCCAATTTTACCACATCTACCTAGAGAAAGTCCCACGTCATGTCTTCTATTACAACATAATCAGTCAGAATCTCTTGCGGATTCAAAAGTGCTGGATCATGGGGCAGTGCTGCGAATGGACGGTGTCACTGGCTTGGCTTAGCGCCCATGGGATTAAATAGGCAGCGTGTCAGGTAATTGCCGCCTGCCGACTGCCAATTCAGCCGATGGGTGCGCCCGGGACATACCTGCGCGTATTCTGCAGGGGGTTCTGATATATATCAGAAACCGATTCAGATGAGATGAAGTGAAAACGATTCTTTGATTCTGGCGTGGATAGAGCATTATCCAACATACAAAGTGTAAGCTTGATGCCAAAAGTTACAAATAAGACCAGGATATATTTCTAGCCCAAGTGTTGTAACTCACAGGACATATGACTCCGGTATAGCTATAACTTATTCCACCAACACCTGATTACTGTATTGGTAAGGTATACCGTAGAGGACCGATGGTTGGGTCCTGTAAGCTTTGATGCTCCGGAGTACAAATAAGACCAGGTTTATAGTACTAGCCTAAGTGTTGTAT
>LXFE01000410.1:0-18768 GCA_001929475.1 Neolecta irregularis DAH-3 | reverse complement strand
TGGACTTTGGACTTGCTTGCTTGCATATTTCAGGCCTTTGGACTTGCTTGCTTGGACTTGCTTGCTTGGACTTACTTGCTATTTTACTTGCAAACTTGGACTTGCTTATCTGGACTTGCTTTATAAATTTTTACAGTGTGTCCACCCGCTCGCCCGACCCCGCCGGAGTCCCTCTGGCGGGCGGGCAGGTCAATCAATCTCCTGGAAGCGGGCGGCCGGGTCAAAACGTTTCCGGCAGGCGGGCGGGCAGGTCAAAGCGTTTTTTTTGACAATTAGGATAGGTGCAATACAATATTCACTAAATAACCAAAATTGCTAGTATAGAATGATTTCTATCTGGCCATTACTTTCATTGGTGAAGGAAGTATGCTGCACATTCAAAATTCATGTCGTATCATCCTGATCACTGTATCATGTGGTCCTTGACAAATCTTGCGAGTGTAACTTTGAGCAAATTGCAATCAATTCACAGTTGAACAACCAGCCAACGTATTCAAACGAAACAAAACAAACACTATCGGGATCAAAATTTAAAGACAAAACTAATGGTCTGCCAACAAATTCAATACAAGAAAATCAAAAGGGGATCTTTGAAGAAGCATCACATGGAGGAAACTACCAAACTGCCATACAACCGAACAGCCTGCCAGAGCATTCTCCAGGTGGGTGGTTGGATCTCTTGGTGAAGGCGGGAGGCATAAAATCCGACCTGAGAGTAGTGTTGGGCACGGGCCTTGGCCGCCCTCCTTACTCGCCCTCCTTGCCCTCCTTTAAATAAATCCATCAGCGCGTCGTGCCTTGAGTTGTGCTCCTCCTTCCGCTTCTGGCTCTGTGACCTCCATTTGTGCTCTGTGTGCCAAACTGGACAGGCGCCACCAGTTCACTCGTTCCGTGGGGTCCGTGTGTCCACCCGCCCGCCGGAGAAATCTGAACCTCCCGCCCGCTGGGGAGGCGCCAGCGGGCAGGTGGGCGTGTGACACGCAGGCTGCAAGTCGGCGAGGTTCGAGGGATATTTGGATAACCTTGGCTTTGTGGTGTTGAGATAGTTTGAGGAATATGAGGCAGAGGGGAAGAGTGAAGGTGTGTTTAGTGATAGGTAAGGACGAGGTAAACAGAGAATTATAAGGATTGTATTTTCGCTGCCGCAAAAGACTAGCTCCCGGCCCTAAGCTTCAATCGTAGAGGAAAACCAGAATCCATTTTCAAAGGACACGTCATCCGGTGGTGTAATGCCTTCTAGTTCATTATTTATGAAATCGGCTCAGAAATATTTTCTTGGTCATTTTCAGTTTGAGCAATGTCGAAAGCGTTCCATGATTCAGTTTCACTCTCTTGAGTTTCAGACGTCATAATCGTGATATCACTCAACTTTGCTTTAAAAGTTGATGGTGGAATGAAACGCGGCATATCCCGGTCCAGATCGCGTGCGGGGATTCCATATACTTTCCCAAATCATTCATCACCAAGTCTCCAAGTAGGAGACAACTGTCGCCGCGCAGCCTGTAAAATCCAGGTATGATTTGTTGGATCAAGTAAGATATTAAACCGTAAGTCGAGTCAAGCGAACTGCCAGTACTCCCATTCTTGCGGAAATTGCAATCGACTGCAGAATGTAGCGGAGCCATCGGGGAGAGCTCCCATGGTGATGGAAGAGCATTTTGGAGAAAAGAGATGAAATCGGTTTGAATTTGATTACGTATTGGTTGCAGGATTCCTACACCACTCGTGGTGGGAAAGTAGATACTGTTTGACCAGAATTTATCAGTAAAAGAAGTATCGTCGATTGTCTCTTTTTGGGCTACAAACAAGTCTAGTACTCCCTTTTGCTTTCCTTGATGCTGAAAGGTATATTCGCGAACACAGAAATGGAGTAATATGTTATCGGTCCACCTACACAGGATACTGAATAAACCTGCATCTCTTTCTCTTTCTTTCCCACTGTTACTGAAAACGATTCTCCATCTTTTTCATCGATGGAAGATGCCAATATCGGCAAGTAACTTGAAAGATTTCGAAATGAGAGACTGGAGAAGAGTTTTGTTCTTTTCAAGTCGATAGAACCTCCATGATTTGATGTGTATTACGACTAGGTCGAAAACGACTTGGAAAGGTTGGATAAAGATGTCGATTTAAAATATCGTTATGTTTCCATTGGGGATTCCAACGGTCTAGGTTTGGTATATTGTAGGTAGGATCGAGGTTATTTGTCCTGGTATTGAAATCGATTTGATGTGTATTACGAGTAGGTCGAAAGCGACTTGGAAATGTTGGATGAAGATATCGATGTAAAATATAGTAGGTAGGACCGAAGTTATTTGTCCAGGTATTGAAATTGTAAACACCGCGATATAGCTTGTTTCCAAATTCCGGTACAAGGAATTTGGTATCGGCAAGGCTAGATGATTAATGTAAATCTGAGAATAAAAGGTACGTAAAGGTAACACGGGCTTTGTTTTCAGTTTCAGATGATTCAACGACTTGCGAGACGAGATCTCGCGCTACTGGCAGACGAAAAGTGTTGCATGTAATAATGCGTTCGCGGGTGCTTGATATAGTCGGAAATTCGATTTGGAATGAATGGCATGGATCGTGTGTTTCAACAAGCCTTTGCGCAAAACTGGACGGCTGAATTCCAACTGGCCAAGTAGTCTGTATCTTGCTTGCACAGTGGTACAACGTAGGATAACTTCTTGATCAAGATGGCCGGGATATCACGATACATGCCGCCATCCTGAGCTGGGGTGTATAGATCCAACCAGTTTGTCGCAATGACGTATGGTGCGAGAATCAAGAGAATATGACAGTTGAACTGCATGATGATGCAAAAGATTGATGGAACTCGCTGAAACTTATACCAGTGTCTGCCATTAAATTATTGTCTCTGTGGTATCCATGGAATGAGACACGATGCATCGGTTCCGATGTACAGTCGAACCTGGCTATAGGGAACCTCTGTACAACGAATTCCTCCTTACGACGAATCCAACTGGTTTCCAGAATTAATTAGCGGGGTTTTTTCATCGTGACAGAGCTTATAGGGAACCTCCGTACAACGAATCCAACTGTTTCCAGAACTAATTAGTGGGGTATTTTTTCATCGTGATAGAGCGAATCCGCCTTATAACAGATTGAACACCCTTGAACACTACGTTCGTTATAAGCAAGTTCGACTATAGGAAGAATACCCAACCCAATTCCATACCAGCACCCACCCTAAGGTCGTTGACAGTGACAATCGTTTGACCACCAAAAAACCGCGCTTTCAATTTCGACCCGGTAGATTGTGAAGATAAATAGCATAGCCAAGTTAAAATTATAATATTGAAAGTGAGATCAAACAGAATCACGACCTTTCGGCAGCTCTTCTAAAACTCGGTGTAAACGAGCTGGGACCTCGGATGCCATATCCATAATCACGTGGCAAACCTCTAGTTCAACACCCTCTTCGTCAAACTTATTCCAAACGTGGCATATTCAGATTTTTGCAATAAATACGCATGGTGGTTGGCCTGAATGCCACCTAAAATAAAAATTTCATCCTTTGATCTGTTATCTCAGGTTGAAGAGGCAAAAGAGAAGTTTACACAGCAAAAGAAGAATGGGTGGACAAATCGCGTTTCTAAGAAGCCTGTATGATGTCCATTTGCGCCATATCTCAAGACTGTAGATCATTAAACAGAACAAAGGAGTTGGCCTGCGGGTAAATAAGGATACGGAAGCGATTCTTACCGATGACCATATTCGAGTGAAGATGGCTCTGGAACGAAAATCTCGTCTATATGAGAAAATGCAACGCGGTGACATGGGGGAGGGGCCAGAATGTCTAATTGACTTCTCGCAAAAATGGGAAGAGGAAAAGATCTCCCGAAACGAAGAGGAAGAGGAAGAGGAAGAGGAGGATTTGGTGGAAACAACTGACGAGTTCGGACGCTGCATTTGGGTGCCTGCTCATCAAGCTACTCGGATAGATCAGTTTGGTCGTGTGAGAATGGTAGGAAAACAGGCGACGGTTCCGTATGGGTTCTGTCTATGCGTATTTTTAACAAACAGCGAGAATGTCATTCGCGGTGATCATATACAAGCGGCTCCTAATTTAGACGACAAGAAGATGAAAGAAATTCTCGAGGAACCTGACACAGGTACGTTGCTTATGACGTAAAGCTCTATTAATCATACTAGTTCCCGAAGTTCATTATGATGGGACCCGAGAAATCCGAACAAAAGGTGTTGCATTTTACCAATTTTCTCAAGATGAGGAATTACGTCAACAGCAAATGGCAGATTTACAGTCAGCCCGCGCTGAAACCGAGTACGAGCGTGAGATGAATGGCGCTATAGAGCCTGAAACTCGGAGGATAGATGATCCAATGGAACGGCTGGAGCGCGAGCTGAAACTGGAAAAGAAAGGCGAGGAATGGTTGGACAATCTCGGTCTTTAAGAGTGCTAGGATTATAAGGAAAAGATTTATACTTCAAGTTTAGCAATTTGTTTCAACGGGAAGGTTTACCGCACCATAATTTTCCCACTAGAAAGAATGGGGCCGCTAGTGTATACTAGACCAGCCAGATACTCAGTGTCTCTTCAATTTCAAACGAGAGGTAAGCAGCCGAGCAATGTACATGAGTATATCGAATAAAAGAGCAAGAGCAGTGGGTGTGATAACTAAGATCGCACAGATCCACTGTGTGTGATCAGCACAAATACTCACGGGCGGATCACGGAACAGCCAATTTGATAATCCATATTTGGATGAATAACAGAGCCCCAAGAACATACATGAAGGAGGGGAGCAAATTGTAGGGATGAAGGGAAAGATGTGATATATGATGTATTGAGCAGTGACGTGATGAATGAGGGGAGCTGGATGTGGCCATTTGCCACAGCATTTTTGCAAACTAAAGGAGATGCGGTAACCTATCTACAGAGACAATATTCGCATCTATGAGACAATATTAATTGATCTGACGACTGCCGAAGACATGTTGTTGCGATGTTCTGTTTTCCAGCTTGGCGCAAGCCCATGGCGGACCCGGTTCCATGAGTGGGCGCCGACATGAGTCCTGGCTTGTCCCACTGTCTCACGATATGTGTTACATCCTGCTATTACCCGCGAAAACGAACTCCCCAAGCCCGGAAGCCGGATAACGAAACTGCGTTCATCTCCTGACTCGAGCGTAAGAGCGGTGTTTTGTTTTGTCTTTGTTGTGTACTTCCCGTAGCGAAGACCGGCCACTCCATCCTATTTCAACTCGTATATAGGCCCTTGACCCCTAGCCATTTTTTGTTCTCCCCGCTCTTCTGGAATGTCTCCTCTGGACCGCCCCGAAGATGTTGGTATCAAGGCCATGGAAGTTTACTTTCCCTCATTTGTACTGCTGTTCTTCAAGGATGAACTATCTCTAATGCTTCCTCAAGTGTGTCGACCAGGCCGAGCTTGAAAAGTTCGACGGCGTTTCTGCTGGAAAGTACACAGTCGGATTAGGGCAGAAGAAGATGGGATTCTGTGACGATCGAGAAGGTAGTAAGAGATTTATGAAATGCTGACAACTCAGATATTTACTCGTTGGCGCTGACGACTGTTTCGCGACTCCTGGAAAAAAACAAGATTGACCCTAAGAGCATTGGGCGCCTGGAAGTTGGAACAGAAACCCTTCTTGATAAATCAAAGAGTGTCAAATCTGTCCTCATGCAGTTGTTTGCACCCAGTGGGAATAACGATATCGAAGGTGTGGACAACATTAACGCTTGCTATGGAGGTTTGCATCCTTTATGTAATTAATGCTCACCAAGGTACTAACGCTTTCTTCAACGCTCTTAACTGGATCGAATCTTCCTCATGGGATGGACGGAATGCTATAGTCGTCGCCGGAGATATCGCATTGTATGCTAAGGGTGCAGCAAGACCTACGGGAGGTGCTGGATGTGTTGCCATGCTTGTTGGTCCCCGAGCTCCAATCGTCGTCGAAGCTGGATTACGTGGTACTTACATGGCTCATGCTTATGACTTCTGTTTTTCTCCTGAGATTAGTTCTTACTGACCTGGCAGACAAACCGGATCCGCGGACTGAATATCCTTATGTTGACGGTCAGTTCTCGCTCCAGTGTTACACCAAGGCCTTAGATGAATGCTATAAATCATATTATGCAAAGATCTCCAAATTTTCTCCGGAAACCACAGATAGGTTGGGGATTGATCGATTCGATTATAATGTATTTCATTCTCCGACATGCAAGCTTGTTCAGAAATCTTATGCGAGAATGCTTTACAATGATTATCTCGAAAATCCATCCTCGTTTCCGGAAGTCAACCTTCCAGAGGTAACCTACGAACAATCAATCACCTCGAAAGAAGTAGAGAAGACCTTTATGGTACTGACAAAGGAGAGATTTGAGCAACGTGTTAAGGCTGGTCTATATGCACCCCAAAACATCGGAAACATGTACACTGCTACAGTATATGCATGCCTCGCAAGTCTCATTTCTGCGACGGATTCGAAGGAGCTTGTAATTCCAGATCAATGGGCCAAGAAAACTCACTTTTAGATCGGAAAGCGTGTTGGCATCTACTCATATGGTTCAGGCCTAGCTGCTTCGCTCTTCTCCGCCCTTATCAAAGGCGATACCTCCGAGATGGCCCGAAATATTAACCTGAAAGCAAGACTTGATGCACGAGTGGTCGTTGAACCATCCATTTATGACGATGTATGTGCCTTTAAATAAATATTATTGACTCGCCAGATACTCGAGCAACGGCATCAAGCTCATTTGCAAAAGAACTTTACTCCTCAGGGGGATGTCCGTCGAATCGATAAAGGGGCTTATTACCTTACAAAGGTGGATGATATGTACAGGCGAAGTTATGAGATCAAAACTTAGATTCTGGGAATGATCTTTGATTGTCTTTTTACGTCCTTTAACGATATATATTCTAGACATAGAAACTGGTGGGTGTATCATCACTTGCCTGTTTTCACTCACACCCCTTGTATCCTATAAGGATGTCGGTTCTATGCTATCACGCAATCAACGATCACATTGGCAATGGAAAAACTTTGATTCACATCGTTGCCGCTTTTTGCTCAATTTTACACATCTCTAGCATCCTGCATACTATAACATCCTCTTTATCTTCCTAATCCCTTCTATGTGCCAGACTTGATGTTTGTATTAGAATTTTTTCCAGTTTAAGCTGGTGAAGAAGTGGTGGGTGGGCAAGCGAACGATGCAAGGCTTATCTAAACCTGGACCTTCCCGAGGCATTGCTTTCGTGGTATGTCACTCATAGTTCTTCGCGCCTGATGTAGTTCAAGTTGATGTCACTCTATCTCTTAATAGTAGCCTCAATCATCATTATGTCATGAACATATTTCTTGTGGAAAGGAAATATATAGGATAACTCTATGCATAGAGTAATATTGTACTGCTTGCATAGATCAGTTGGTTAGATCGCCGACCTAATAGACATGCATCTATTGGGTAGTCGGAGGCCGACAGTTCGAGCCTGTCTGTGAGCAACAGTTTTTTGAATTTTTTGCCTCCCATTAACTTAAACCCGAAGAATGAATGTTGACTATATACTTATCCTGAAACGGTCGTCCCCCTTTGTCCCATTACTTTGAAGTGCTAGAACGATTCTGAAAAGAGGAATAGAAAAAGAATATGCTCACAGACAGGCTCGAACTGTCGGCCTCCGACTACCCAATAGATGTATGTCTATTAGGTCGGCGATCTAACCAACTGATCTATGCAAGCGAATCTCGGAAATAGATTCCCGAATGTGCTAAATTCTCCGCTTTGTTGAATATCCTAGACCAGCTTGAATGGAGACTGGGGGACTCGACGAAGCCCCCCGACTGATTGCCCCTCCATATCCAGAGCCACCGGCACCCCCCTAACTGGACAGAACCCCAACGGACAGACTATGGCAATCCGTTCCTACCAAACCAACTACGGTCCATCACAGGTGTTGCCACCCAAGACGGAGGCAAACCGAGAAAAGAAAGCACACATACCAATTGTTATCTAAGTAGCGCCCTTCGTTAGAAAGCAGGCTTAACCCGAGCAAGAATATATGTAGTTGCCTCTATATAGCAAAGGATAGTGATCGTATATTTCCATCGAAGTCTCCTGAGCGGCAAGTCCGGACACCCAACGCTTACAGAGACTCAACCAGGCCCAATGTGTTAGTAATCCTAGTAGGAGCGAGAGGGCGGGCAGACGGTGGTAACCTCACCAGCCCAGTCAAGTCGCTTCAAGGCGAAACTAGAAGAGAGTAATAACAAAGAACTCTAACCAACGCCTAACAAGACGCCAGTTCAGGCGTTGTAAGGTTTTTGGAAGGTACTTGGCCTATCTATGCTCTCACAGCAATATCCACCATTTTGACAGCTCCATCCCATGTTTCAACACCTCCGGTAAACCCATTGGCATGCACAAATATACACCCATCAATTTTGCTCTTGCGGCTTAATTCGTCGTCCCTCAAGCCTCTCCATTCCTCGGGCAAAAGTTTCTTCGAGAGAAAGCTATCTCTAGAAACAGGAACACATTGGATTCTCCACCGGGGGCCATCAGGATATAGGACATAGAGTATATCTTCTGCACCGGGGAGTGATAAAAGATGTTGCTATCAATCAGTATACATCCCGTATTATCGAGAGAACCTTCCAGGGTAAACTCCGATCAAACTTTATTACTTTTCCAGAGGAATGGATATTGAATCTCGTTGAAAAAGCATCTTCAACTAAAGTTCTGGCAGGTATCCAAGCCTCTGCATAATATTTTAATTTCTCCAAAAAGATATTTCCAATAAATCCACTAGCCTTTTCAAATCTCGAATCGAGATTTGAATAATCTTCATTCCAAGAGCTTTATCTGTCAGTGATAGGAAAAATGGAGGAGAGGCACGGATTATAGCTGTCCACTACGCTCATTATAGAGAGATCGTTCTTAAAACTAGGCCTTATATCGCTAGGATAGGCAGAGATTCCATTATCATTGGCATCAATTGCTTCGATGAAATTCTTTACGTAAGTGATGATGATGACGGAAAAACGTACCTCGTATACTCTCTGATAAATCAATTCCGCCTCCTCACCTTTAAGATCAGTAGCATTCGCGATTATATCCGGTCCAAAGTGTCTACAGTCAATCAGGTATCAGAGCGAACTGAAGTACTTGTAGACTAAACCCGCCGAGCTAAGTTTGGTTGTTTTCCCTGGTGAAAAAGTTTCTTCAAAGCCTCGTTGATGGTGATCAAACCATTTTACTCTATCATATTTCCCACCTACATCAACCACTAAATCGCAAGTTTCCAATAAGGCTGGGTCACGGGAGCGCAAGAGCGTTGAGTGTTTGTATTTTGGAAGTAACCGGAGGAGGTAAATTGCCAATGCTTCATCGGCATGGAATGTTCCCGAGTGTGTGCCAAGCTTCATCTTGAGTGAGTAAAACCGGGTGAAACTGGATGGAAAGATTGGACGAGAGATCACTGAAGGGCGCAAAAGTGGTTGAAGAGGAAAATGGTGGCGAGAGTAAGCTATGAGTCTCATTAAAGAAAGTATCGCAACAATGGCACTGACGAAGACTCACAATGATGCCTTGTGCTTATTTATCATGCTGGTTAAAATACTCATACAAGATAAAATGAATAAAAATATTTCCCCTCTATACCCTAATTGCATTGATCCGCAAATGCCGAGGCGTCCTTACGAGCCCAATATGTTCTCAAGTATTCACCGTAATTCCAAGTTAGATTTGTTGCAGACAACTGCTCACCGGTATTCCTAGATGAGATCAGATAGCTTCTACAATAATCCGATACCTATCAAATTGTTCTGCCATGATCCCATCGGTAGCAAATTCTTGAACAATTCCAAGTCGGCTTTCAGCATCTTTCCACACCCCGCAGATAATTTCTGAAAATTCGGTACTGTACGAAGGGTAGCTACCGGCTGAGATTGGTTTATATGCTTGGAAAAAATCAATCGAGACGGAAGTGACGGTCACAGATCCCGTCGAGCCCCAGTAAAGCAACGATCGGTAGAGTAGCTCTGCGTATGCCAGAGTTGCGAGAAACCATGGATTCCCGTTATAGTATAAATCTCTAGACATTTCAGATAGTAATAGAATCCACTGCTTACTCTGGATATCTTCCAATCGCTGGGTAGCGACGGCCACTGTTCAAAGCATACTCATGAGCAAAAGATGCATTCAATTTGTTTAGAGTTGAGAAGATACGATCGCTATCTATACTTTTTAAAAACGCGAGCGAAATAGTAGGTGTACCTGGCTGTGATAACTGATAGTGTACCTTGCCAGAACCATGCAAAATTCCAAGAAGGGTAGAAATATCAAGATTGGATTTTCTAGGGTCAACTTGGAGATGACATAGGACATACCTTATCTCCTGTTCATGACTGCGAATAATGCCTCGATTTGGGTCCCAGAAACGATCTAGGGTAGTGGTGATATTACTGGAAATAGCATTATACCAATCCGCAGCGCCAGAATCTCCGAGAACATCTGCGAGAAGAGCTCCCTCAATAAGAGCGCATCTTTGAACTTGGAGGGTGAAATAGTGAAGCGAGTTGGTGACTTCTTCCCAGAGATCAAAGTTGTACCACTGATCGAATCGGTGGCCTATGTACTCCAAATCCGCTTTGATGACTAATTGTCAGGCACATCGAGCCGATCCGACAAACCAGACTCTGTAGGATATTTACTATCGTACAGCTCGGTAATGTAAGATATAGCAGCCGTAGAATACGAATATCTCGAGAGATAAGCTCGAGCGAATCGAACCAGTGTCATGGCGCGTAATGCAGGACCATCATTCTAAGCTATTGAATATATTTTGTTTAGACTGGATATACTTGAGGCCTTCCCCAGTTATCTGCATGTTAGCCTTTGCTGAGGAACAGGTCCGCACCAGTGAAAGCAGTGTCGTCAACGTTGAACCTTGATATCAGCCAGATATTTTATATCTGTACTTGGGCTCACCCAACCCTGAAAATTAGATAATATTCGAGTACAAGTATGTAGCATACCTCCACCTTGACCATTATATCCATAGTTCCCCGATGGATTTTGAGTGTGTTGGATAACGTACTCATGTCCCACATACTCTTTCAATAGGTTTTCATACTTATCCTTATCCGCTGTAGAGGTTTCCGGAGACTCATATAGAGTAACAAGAGTCTTCTAATCAATAAGATGTCTTAAATTAGAAGTACATCCATGACGATTGCTGCATCCCGAACCCACTAGAAGAATGTCAGCATAGCTCTATGTGCAAAGCCATACATGATACCAATAATTAGGACTGTGTTTAGAATCGCTTGCGACAACCGTGCCGGGGCTTGTACCGGGGGGATGAATGTTTTTTTGAAAAAGATCCAAGGCGATTTCGTATTCCGAGTTGATCCACGCCTCGTCTGCAACTCGATCCGAGTGGTGATCGCGAGCAAAAGTCGATAAACCGACCAAGAGGAAGAGAGACAAGAGCATAACACGAATGCGATGCCCATCGAGCCATTTTATTCTTGGAGGTTCACGAGGCTCAGCCCATCGAGGAAGCCTATTTTCGGCTGTATGATAACTGCTAGGCTCGTGCGACGTGCGGTACTTTTCTTCAAATTCGGCGGGCGCCGGGCCCATGGTCAAATATCGTGCTACCTTGAAGATCGCGTGCGTGTAAACAGGAGATAGAAGTGCCGGTGTGGGGATGTGGGGAAATGCAACCGCCGTAGAGGGACGAAGTAAATGACACTGGGGCGCCCCGCTAATTTTATATGCCGCCTCCAGCCATTGATACACGTCACGGAAGCTTAGAGCGGCGTCTCTTAAATAGGGTGTACTCCCATCAAGAGTCATGGGTTCAGGACTAGCCGCGCCGCCCGCTGCTGCTGATGGATGCGTAGCTGCCTGGAAAGCAGGCTGGTCCTCATTGCCTCAAGGCGATTGGATGGCAGCGAAAGCTTGATCTGTCAATAAAAGCAGGACGCTCTGTCTGAGCTTGCAGTTCTGAGCCGGCTGGAAGCCCAAAGAAAGGAGACGAGCACCAACGAATATTTACTCCCGTTTCGCGTGGACACAATGAATAGGGGATATGAGCGCAAGAATGCTTATAAGAAAGCATATCACGCGACTAGTTGCAGCCGGACTTTCATAGCGCATGCTCAAAGGAAACGGTCATGTTCAATTTGTCACAAGACTCATGCAGTGATTGGTAGATGGTTTCTTGCTATTCACTCGACTTGTCTTCTCTCGCTCCATCTCCTCATACTGGCCCTAATCCAACAATCATCATATTCAGTCTCAGAACTATGACCTCTGGAAGGGAGGAGGCCAAACCCACTCCACCCTCGACCGGGGAATGGCTAGTTGCCTCATGGTCTAGTTTAGTCATGCCTCGTTTCTCAATCTTTCCGTTTTCTAGGACGTGTACTCTGCGGGTTGCTAATATAGAAAACTAGCTAGTTTCTCCCTCAGCGTCTGAATTTTCGCCAAGGTCAATCTTTCTGCCAGCCTTGCATCAATTGGACTTGCGGGATGACGACCAGAATTAGACTCAGCGACCTGCAGATCTCTTTGTGGATTCTGAGGTGAACAGTTACAGTCAAGAGGCTGATCTTTTCGTGAAAAAGCTCATTCTGGCAATCTGATATTCTGTAGCCAATAGATTGTCGTCCCATAAAGTCGACGAGAAGTGGCCTTCCGGCTTTTCACTTTGTCGCGCAGAATCCGTCCCAAGGGTTAAAGTCGTCAAAAGGATGGAGATAAAGCGATTGTTGATTGTTAAATGGGCGGGTAGTAGTAGCCGGTAGACTTTTAAGGTTTTTTTTTTGATCTTTGATATTCGTTATAAAGAAAGAGGGGCAGAGGACTAACTATATTGTACACTACTTCCTTCCAATACACGTTGTAGATAAAAAAATGGAAAGCTAAGCTAAGACCCGGTGACTCGTCAGCACGCCCCATACTCCTAAAATATCTTGCAAAGCATTGTTTCCTGCCAGGCAGGGACAGTTACTGGCTTCCTCGCGGCGAATTAATCTCAGTTTGGGAACAGTCGAACCTCAACCGCCATCACGAAGCACGATTTTGGTAACTGATATGACACATCAATTGGATGAGGGGTTCCAAGTGAAAGGTACAATTGTCAATAAATATCAATATTAGTCCACTTTCAAAGCCACCAATATCAGAAATTCTCATGATGATCTGAGCTCTTTGTCTAGTCCTTGACATTATCCTCGTTGAGCAAAACATTGGGTAAGATATGCAATTCTTCGCATTCTTTTATCAAATCAATGATTGCCTCCTCAGAGTTACAAGTTCCCATGAACCCCATTTTACGAGTTTTGTCCATGCTATAAATATTAGACTTTTATTGTGGGTGAAACGACATACCTTTGTGTAATGGGCCATGACCAGGCTAGAATATAATCTGCAAACCAGAACCGGTCAGTTTTTTCAATGTATTCCATTGGTAACCCCTGTTCTTTGGCCAACTTGTACCACGTTTCTCGAACTTTAGGCTCTTGGCTCCAAGCGGCTAGCGAGCTATGTATTCGAACCCTTGCAGTTCCGCCATATCTTTCCACATTATAAAACTTTGCGCGATGATCTTACCCGATGGGCGGAGGGACCGTGTATGTCTCCGTTACTTGGTACTTGCCTTCATTTGCCTCTGAAGGACCCTCCCATTCTATCCCGTATCGAGCCGCGATTCTAGGCCAAGCTCTCGCCCAAGTGAAATACGATCCATCCGTCGCATTGAACTTTTCATTCGCGGCTTCCGGGTTTAAAACCGCCCATTCTTCTAGATAGGCATTTAAATACCCGTTCGACTGCGCTTGTTCAGTTTCCCAGGCTGTGAAATCAGAAGGCCAGATCATCTTGCGACCTAGCACTTTTTGAATAGCTGCATACACACCGATCGGGTTAATGATTGATTGTATTCCGTCTCTAACTGTTCCCTGCATGACACATGGCATCGCAATGTTCCAATCGACTTTATTCTGCAAACACCATTTCCACATGGTATCTTCTTCCGTGTAATAAAAATTCGGTTCCTGTTCAATTCGGGGATCTTCTTCACGACCAGGACAAAAATATGGTCCTAAATGGCACCCATAATTCTTGGTTCCAGTTTGTAAAAGGATTCGTTCGGGTTTTATACCAGCGACCGTCAAACTATTGAGGAAATTGTTAAAGAGGGTGCCTTGATAGTATTAATATTGAAAAAGGTACGGAGAGTACCGTTTATCTCGGCTAGTTCTCTTGCGCAGGACCATGGATTGGATCCAGGTTTGGGTGCCGGTTGTTTGTACGCGAAATAAAATACATAATCGCTTAAAAGAAATCAGAGATTGGAGGGTATATGATGTGTACGCTTGAACATTTGCTTGTTTCAATACAGTTGCGATTTCGTCGACGGGCATTTCCAAATCTATTATGAGATGGGAAAAATGATCTGGTAGAGGCTCCATTGACGGGCGACGGGAGATGGAATAGACTTTAGACCAGCGCTGTGGAGATTTCTTGAGAACTCGGAGCATGTGGGTACCCTGAGATGGAGCTGAGAAGGTAGATGGTGATGACAACGTACGCTGATGCCATTGGATCCGCAGACGATTGCAGATTTCCCGGTGATTGTTGTTGGAATATCAGGTAAACCGTGGTAGATACCATCAGAGTGGAAAGAATTGCTAAAGACCATAATACTGAACGATAGATGGGGCCACCAGAGTATTTATCTACATGACCAAGAATCAGCAAGCAGGACAAGGAAAACTAATTTATGGATTGTGGGCTAGCGACAGTCTAGATCTCGTCAAAAGACAAACGGTATATTAACGGTAGCCAGAGCGGGTCGTATTTCCGGAACCATGTAGAGGGCGTTTATGTTCTGGCCTTGAACGTAATCAAAGACAGACATTGCTCGAATATATGTTGCTGCAATGGTTTCACAGCACGGTAGGTGTGCCGACTTCAACACCGACAGGACAGAAATAATATTACGCAATATTGACCAAAGCGCAGATCGTCGATCAATAGGAGGATCTAGTTGATCATTTTGGGTCAGTATTCTAAAGTCGTCCATCTAGAACCCATCCTCGATCTAAATCGCCAACGTAAAGGAACTCCAATTACCGAAGCGAGTCGAGACCACGTTCTTGTGTTTACAGCTGAAAAGGTACCTGAAATATTTCAATATCTGTTCAAGAAATACAAAAAGATTTCGCCTACAAATAGCCTACCAACCAATGGGTTTCCACCGATCTATATCTTCTCCAAGGTCTTGGTGCAGTGAGCAAGTGGCAAAAACACGGAAATATACCTCTATCATAACTACACTTTTCCCGCGAATCACCTAGAGGATCAGCGAGGGTTAAAAGGCGTCCTACCACTGTTCCAATTTTCGGTTTTTCTCCACTGTCTTTTTCTTCCACGGCGTCTTCGAGTACGATGTTTAAGAAGAGCTTTTCGTTAGGTTTGGCGGTGTTTTTGGGAGTACGTCGTAGCCTCGTAGTGTGCCGATGACTTTTCGTTTCCCGTCCAACTGAATCTATAAAATTGGCCAACGCCAAGAGAAAGACCCGTACAAATATTTTCTTATCCATATACTATCTGGTGAGAAATATAATGAGATATGGGAATACCTTTTTCAATTCTGGCTGGGGAACTTTTACTCCGGACATGATTTTGGGGGTGAGGAGAGGGCGACAGGAATTTCAGGTGACACGATGTACCCAGTTGCAAGTCTGTAATAATACATAAACAAATATTCTTTTTAAACTTTCAGTAAGACTACCTACATGCTTCAAGATCATTTCGAAAATGAAACATCTATCGAATTATTGCTATTATTCTGATACCACAAACACCCGCTCGACAGAAGAAATCAAGGTTGGAGCATTCCAGAGGAAAAAGTCTAGAGACCAAAAAAGACAAGTTAACAGAATCACGCTCTCTCGAGCCCAAACGCCGATGTGTCTATGATTCAGCTAGAAGGGATGAGGACTACTACCCAATCAGAAAAGTACACAGCAATTTGCAAAGACTCCCCCAGAGTCACTGGCCTCTTGAAAAGTGATTGCGGCTCTCGTAGCGGCTTCAAATACATCGTCAACTTTATCACTTTCAAGAGCACTGCATTCTAAAAACTTTTTAGCACCAATAGATCTCGACACGGCTTCGGCTTCCTTTGAATCGACGAAATTGAGGCTTTTTAAACGCATGGCTTCGATAGCCTGGGGATTTCGACGAAGGTCGGCTTTAAGGCCTACGAGGATGATGGGCACGCCGGGGCATAGCGAAGTAGCTTCCTCGTACCACTTGCAATGAGATATAAATGGGGGTGTGTTGAAAACCTTTGTCTGGACGTTTTCCAGCGAGTCGGGGTTATCGACCGAGTAAGCAATGACGATGACGTGGGATTTGTTGTAACACAAGGGCCTTAGACGCTGGATGGCGTTAGAACCGAGGGGGGTGGGTTGCGTACCTCATAATCTTCTTGGCCTCTATCAAGTCAGTGAGCGGACAAGGGGGTAGAGGAGGGCATATACGCTGTGTCCCTGCAGTACGAAAGCACAAGTAATCAGACACGGCTCACAACTACGGGACAGCCACATACCATAACGCCAGCTGCACTGACTTGCCATCGACCTGGATGGTCAGCGGGGGCCGGCGGGACGCTGCATACGCGGCAGTCCGAGACGTAGTGCTCAAAGACGGTGGGCAGCTAGCGGTGAACCCGGGCTGGTGATGGGGGATGCATACATAGTCCTAGGATATTAGCCTGGGGGCGGGCCGGCGGGAGACCTTTGGAAAAAAGCCGAGGGTGAATACGGAGAGAAGGGACGTCTTTCCGGTAGCGCCGTCGCCGATGATGACGAGCTTTCTAGCAGATGAGCGGGAGGAGGCATTTGACGAAGGAATGCCGTTTGATGGGTTCGTGGTTGCCCATTGGGGGTTTTGGGGTTTGGTGGAGAGGACGAGGGCCTGGGTGGAGAGCCAAGCAACGCCGCGCAGCGACCAACAGACGTCGCTTTGCACCCCAACCTCTTGAGCAGCACATATCTCGCAGCACATATCTCGCAGCATATATCTCGCAGCATATATCTCAGCGGCTGGTCGTCGTGCGGAGCATCGCCGCTGCTTTTATCCCGGCCTGTGCCGCCCTTTTGACCGACAGCCGTCCACCATGCCTGCCCAGCCCGCCCAGGACATCGCCAAGGGCGCCGCCGTACGGTGCTCTGCTCTATGCCACTCACATATAGCCCCAGTCCCCGCATCCATACAGCCGGCTACAGTGCACCCACAACCACAACCACGCCCACGCCAAACCCACAGACACTGCCGCGCCCCCCTCGTCCAAGAAGAAGAAGAAGAAGCGGCGAAAGGCAAAGGAAGCGCCTCCGCCGGACCCCATAACCCACAACGAATACCACCGTGGAATTTCACAGCAGTTTGGCGAGTTTGGCAATCCGGGCGAGTATGACAGCGAGGAGGAAGACGAAGATGCGTACCAGCCGTTGTCGTATCTCCCCCCTTCTGAGCTCCCGCCCCCGCTGCCGCAGATGAAAAGCAAGGGCAAGACGATTGTCACAGAAATCCACGCGTCCGTGTCTATCCAGATACCGCGGAAAAACAAGGACCGGATCTGGAATACGAGCACGGGCGAGGAGCGAGAGCGGATAAAAGAGTTTTGGCTTCAGCTGGGAGAGGGAGAACGGCGTGGACTTGTCAAAGTAGAGAAGGACGCGGTGTTGAAGAAGATGAAGGAGCAGCAGAAACATACGTGTTCGTGTACCGTGTGCGGCAGAAAGAGGTATGGAATTCAAAGGAGAGGGCTCACTGCAGGAATGCTATTGAGGAGGAGCTCGAGGTGTTGTATAATGCATATTATGAAGAACTGGAGCAGTACGCAAACCACCAGCGGCAGTATGGAGTGCATGCGTTGGCGGGGCCGTTCCCGGGCAGCACGCCGCTGCAGGAAGAGACGGATGAGGAGTACGGGGAGGAGGAGGACTACGACGAGGACGAGTATAGTGGAGACGAAGAGGAGCCGCGGCCCGACTTTTTCACTTTTGGCAACAGCCTGACGGTGAAGGGTGTGTAGTGCCGGCGGGGAGTGCTTATAGTAGGCGGGATACTTACTGTTGCGGACGATCTGCTCAAGAACGACGGCAAGAAGTTTATCGACATGATGGAGCAGCTGGCTGAGCGCCGGATGCAGCGGGAAGAGGAGGCGGCGATTGAAGCGCAGGCCGAGTATGAGGACGAGGAGGAGTATGGCGAGGACGAGGACGAGTATGAGGACGAGGATGAGGATGAGGACGAAGAGGTGAGCGGTCTGGGGTGCCGGCTGACGGGAAGGAGGCCGTGTCTGAGGAGCAGCGGATGGCGGAGGGCCGGCGGATGTTCCAGGTGTTTGCGGCGCGCATGTTTGAGCAGCGGGTGCTGCATGCGTACCGCGAGAAGGTTGCGCAGGACCGGCAGCGGCGGCTGCTGGAGGAGCTCGAGGAGGAGTCGCGCAAGGCCGAGACGCGGGAGCTGCGCAAGGCGCGGGAGAAGGAGAAGAAGAAGGACAAGCGGCGGCTGGAGAAGCAGCGCAAGGACGAGGAGCGGCAGCGGCGCGAGGCCGAGGCGCTCAAGCTCGAGGAGCAGCGGCGCGAGGCTGAGGCGCTCAGGCTCGAGGAGCAGCGCAAGCGGCGCGAAGAACAGCGCGCGCGGCGCGAGGCCGAGCGGCGCGCCGC